>JAKSZT010053792.1:1648377-1749702 GCA_026826555.1 Tolypeutes matacus | reverse complement strand
CATTTTTAATACCACACATAAATTAGTAAGAATATTAGTTTTCATGAATCATTATGTGCTGCTATTAATCATTGTGCAGCTTCCCTGAAGGTTTCTCAGAAGGAAATGCAGTGTTACTAAATATTTTATCTTTCGTCCAAGAGTGGCCAATCACCTTCGATACATCAGAAATCTTATCTCAACAGAGGAGAAGAACAATCTTTAGATCTCACGCTAACCACCCAAACACAGGCCTCCTGTTTTCAAGGGTGCTCATTTGCAAATGCAACTAAGGGCATAAAAATATGAATGCAAATGCATTCTTCTTTTTTTTTTTTAACAGATTTAGATCACTTTAGTATATTTTTGGAAAACTTTGTTCACTTCATCTTCTTGGCATTTCATTATACTTTACGATCACAAAGTCAACTCTCCTGCAACAAAGCGAAACACTGCTCTTTGAAATAAATGTTGTCATTAACAAGCCATGCCAGGCACAGTGACAGATTTGCAGCTGTAATGAATAACATTTCCCGCAAAGTTCTTCTGTCTGACAGAAAAGCTGTGACATTACTGCAGGCAACAGTGATGAAAAGTAAAAGATTGATTGATGCAAGTGGATAATTGAAACCTCAGTACTGTCACATGCATGTCAGCCTAACAACCAAACTACCACTCTAAGATAATATTTATCATGATACAGCCTCTCTTTGAATAAAAAAAAAAAATACATGGTGAAAAACGTAGTCTATATCTCATTAAATATGATTTAGAGGATGCCATTGTAGATAAGTCCATCCATAGCAATAAATTACAGTGCTCAAACTTGCTCTGAAACTCACGTTTTAGTTTAAAATTAGTTTCTGCAATGAAATCCACTCAAAGTAGGCATTTAACTCTCTTTTAATAGCAAAATGGAGGATACATTTTCTAGTTCATCTGTAATTAACCTTGCAGTAAACCAGTATTTAGGTAGCTTGGATCAGAATTTTGCCCAAACTTTATTCTCAAACCGTATTTCTCCATGTCTATACACTGAGTTTCTTCATAAATGCTTTTAGTTCTGTATTTATATAGAGAAAAATAGAACATGTATTATATAGTCTTATTTGGAGAAATTATATAGAACATATATTTTTGCCTATGGTGGCTGTTTCATATTCAAGAGTTTGGAGGAGGAAATGGCATGACTACAAAAAGGCAAACATTGTAACATGAGAATTATCTCTTCACATGGAATAGCAGGGACCCTAGTCAGGTCTCAGCTTGTCCAGTGACTTTAGGAACCTTGGAAATTCGTGTCAGTCTCCTGGGTTTAAGTTTCTTTGTACATAACAGGATTACAATAGACATTAGGGAGACCGATTCATTCCTGTTTGCCTAACAGTTTTAAAACTTTCGTGCATCCCAGGAAAACCCTCAGCCCCAGAAAACAGAGAGGGTTTGTCATCCTAGTAGTCATAAATTTACATGGGTCATAAATTCTTGCAGGAAAGTAATGGAAGCTATGCACACTTCAGAAAAATAGACATACACACTCACAAAAGTTTACATAAAATTCTAGAAGGTCATTGACATGACTATGGATCACAGATTAATAACCTTTGTACTACCTTAGCTTTCCATCTCTTTCCAGCTGACATCTATAATTAGTGAGAGGGTCTTCTGTGCTTGTTGCCAACATAAAGTGTACAATGTGCTGAATAAATAAAGAGGAGAAGGGAGGAATGATTTTTGTCACCCAAGGGCTTTGTAATTCCAATGACATAGAGAATAAGAAAAGTGACATTTTTTTCCAGTTGGTATAGCAGAAAAATAGACAAAACAGAGTAAAATGTTTTTCAAAATATTTTTAATCAAATATGCCTTCTATGTTTTATTGCAGTGTTAATGTCAAACATCATCCAAACTTTTCACTAGTTTTCTCATTTCCTGTTATACTGTCCATCAAAGCTTGCATTGTTTAAAATATTTTCTTCTTTCCCTTGCCCAATGATATTCTCTTTTTGCATTTGCTGTATTCCAATTTCTCTCTAAGATGACAGTTTATGTCTAAATATTATTTCCTTTGTTCCTAAATACTCTATTTTGTTTTTGTAGCATTATCTGGGCTACATTTTCATATTTTCATTTACTTTTCTTTCCTTTTTATCTAACACTGCAAGAAGGTTATAATATATTCAAGTATTCTGGAAGGATCTCACTATTGGCACCAATACCTGAGAGTTCAGATTAAATACACAGTGTTATAATTTCTTATTCAAAGTAGAAGAAGCCCGATTTTAAACTTTTATTTAGATTCTTTCTTACCCATAACAACATGCATTTAGGTAAAGACCAAAATCCTTAGTCAGGCTCTCAAGACAATTAACTTTCCTTTTTATCTCCCACTGCTCTTCCATACTGTCCTTGTCAATCACAGTCCCAAATTCATTGTCTCTGACTATATTATATCCACCTCAATGTCTCTGACTATATTATACCTATGTATCCCATTTCTTTAAATATTGCATGGCCTTTAAGTCTAACCTCTGTGGTTCTTTCATTTAATAAATTTATTGAGCATCTGCTATGTCTCAGGTACTGCTGTAGATGCAAAACAGAAAGAGAAAAAATAGAGGTCAATGCCTTCATGAAGCCTTTGCATTCTAGCAGAGGAGATATTTAATTAAAAAATGAACATGATAATTAAATTATATAGCATTTGTAGAATACAGTAAGTACAAAAAAAAAAAAAAAAGAAAAGGTCAAACAGAGTGAGAGGGGATTGGAAATGTTAGGAAGACAGGATGCCAGTTTTAATTTTTAAATAATTGAATTAAATTACTAGATGATATAGGCCTGAATGAAGAGTCAACTTAGTACAAGAGCTAAAAGAGTTGAGGCCACGGAGAGATCTGTTTAGAGATGTGTGGGCTTTGTTGCCTTCCAGAGGTTAGAACTAAGGGATGCTTGTGTTGGGCTTTTCTGGAGAGGAGGCTATCTGAGAAACTTTCCTAGGAAAAGTTTTAAGATCTCATCTAGCAGCAACACCTACTTTCTCGCCCTTAGGTGGCAATTACATAGGATGGCTTACTCTTCCTGGACAACACAAAGCCCTCTCTGGGGGCGCTCAGGCTTCCCAATATGAAACTACCTTTGCCTGATTCATTCCTGAGTACTTTGGACTCAGAAGCAGTAACACACCTACTGAAGCCTTTTGGGTCTGTGGTTTCAGTCATCTCCTGTCCCCAAGTATCCCAGGCATTTCTCAAGAGCCTCATGAAACACTTGGCTGTGTGCATGATACCAGTGTGGCAAAGAAGCTGCCCTGACTGCTTTACTTCTGATAAATGTTATAGCAGCAACAAAAAGCCATCAGCATTCTCCACACACTATCATATTTTGAGGGTCCACTCAGCTACCCAGTGGCAGACATATTACACTACACACCTTCTATCATAAGGAAAGTGGCAATTTGTCTCCTATGAAACGTACATATTCTTTGATGGGTCTTGTTCCCTTCCCCTCATACCTCTGCCAGCCCCACTGTCTGTACTTAATGACACCTTATACTCCATCATGGTATCTTAAACATCATGACCTTCAACCAAGAAACTTATTTATAGTAAAACTTAAGGCAAGGAGCTCTTCCATATAGGATTCCCCTGATGTTGTTTTTTATTCATTAGCATTATTGTCTCCTTCGCCCAGATGCAGTTATGGTGCCAGCAGGAAGACTCTCAGGTTGACATGTGAGCAAACGACCAAGAAATGTTGCTGTTTCTCCCATCACGAGAATGCATGAATCTAAGAATCAAGGGGAGGAAATGGAAAAGGCCCTTCTCAAGATGTTACATATGACACTTGCAATTTTTTCTTTCCAAAATGTGACTCTCAGTTCATCTTCTATATAGAAATTTTGGTACCAAATAGAAAAATGCTTTCACAAGAGATTTGTGATAATTCCATTCAATTGGATGCTTGAGGTTGCCATTTGGATATTCGGCATTTCTAGACAAACAGAACAAATGTGCGAGGAGCGGGGTGTGGAGGGAGAATAGGAATTATGGTGTTTTCTTGCATGATTGCTCTGAATTTAAATAGAAAACAGGATTTCTACAACACATGGGGGTGTAAAATGAACAGAACATTGGAGTCCTTTGACATTTCTTCATAGTAACTGCTAATTGAAGAGTACAGAAATTACAAGGCAGGATAAACTGGGACCCAGGGTCATCAGGAGTGAAGATGTACATTATTACCATATGGAATAAAGAACCCTAAATATCTAAAATGCTGGTGGAAAGCAAGGAGAACTTTGAGTGTGTAATGGACAAGGAAAGCCACAGATCCAGTGGCTTAATGACCTGTTTCAGAAAGGAGGTCTCTATTTCCTTCCTTGCTGTGTCATGGGTCTGTGAGGTATGCTCACGTGTGTGTGTGTGTATGTCTGTGTGTTTGTGTAATTTTTCTTCTCTTTTTTATTTTATATGACATGGGTTGGTGACATGAAAGTGACAGAACCAGAGAAGAAATGTTCATCACTCAGATATTTTGAACCTTGAGTTAAATAAACAGGTTAGACTTTAATTTGTTTCCATTTGAAAGAGTGTTTTTGATTGTGCATGGGGATGTTCTATTATGCTGATGGGGCATTTTTTATATCTTTGTATAAATGTGAAGCTGTTATGAACATGGGCACATGAAGTAAGTCAGACTCTAGGGCACACATGTTGTGTTTGTTTCAGTGTGCATACCCGTTTGTATGGGCAGCATCACTTCATTTTTTGCCTTTGGGGAGACACCCCTCTCCTGTTGGAAACTTGCTCTGTTCTTTCCTGGACAAGTGGCAGACATAAGACACAGCTATAATAATCAGACAAAGGAATCCTTGAGTATTTGTAGCTTAAGAAAAATGGCACAGGAAGGGAACAATTGACCTGATTCCCCTCATTGACAAAAACCTATAAAGATTGTTTACTGGCTCCTGCTGCCTAGTTCACTAGACCTTCCTGGTTCCTGATCTTTCTCTGTCCTAATTTTTTTAGATTTTCCTTCAGTAATGTAAGCTTTCACCTTGCTAATTCCTTTTTAAAAAAAAGGTTGTTTCTTTTTTACTTGCTGCTAATAAACCCTAATTGAAACATTTCCTCAAACAACCATCTCAGCTGTGAATAAAAATTTATGTGTTTTATAAAATTACATTGGACCCATTCTTAATGAAGAGTGCCCACCCTGGAGTTGACTACTACACTTCATGCACTGGGAAGTGTCTGACCAATGGGGAAGCACCTTCTCTTGCATTTTAAATCAGTCTCAATATGGGGTAGAATTCTTTGTGCTCTTTTGGAAGTGTTGTCCTATTTGTACCAAATTTGATGCCAATTTTGCTCCTCTAGAGTGTATTCACCCCTCTTTGGCAGCTAGTCAAAGTTAGATAATTATTAGGTCTCTATTTCTCCTCTCTCTCCTCCAAATAACAATTCACTCCTAACATACTCCATCAAATGAGTGACAGCTTACCCAGTCTTGGCCGTTACTGCCTGGAGGCAGCAATGGATCACCAGCTATGGAGCACAGATAAATTCACCACCACCATCAATGTTTATAATTGGTTGTTACAATTCATTACCCTAACAACTTCAGTTCTGAGAACCCACTTCACATTATTAACTTACAAGGATCTTAACTATTTCATCATTATATAGTGTCCCCTTCTATGGTCCAAAAGCTTATATCTAACAAAAATACCTAAAATTGTGACAAGACTCCATCTCAGGGCTGTGGCCCCTTGCCTGTTACAGGGGACAAGGTTTCTTAGCTGGTACACAGTGTTAGGCTGAGATGCCTGTGCCAAGCATCCAAAGCTATTGTCTTGAATCTTCCTTCTCAGTTTAGCTGCATAATTGGTCAGTGGGCATCTTGAATCCAATTAACGAGTAAAGAAACTGGTAACATTATTCTAGTTGCAATGAATGCATGGCACAGAGAGTTTACGTACTATCCTCTTTACTTCTAGACACAGAGTCTAGAAAAGGCTACAGTTAGACCCTTAGAGGACTTAAGCACTGAAAATATGGGAATACCCATTTTTAAGTCAAAATAAAAGTGATAATTACACTAAAAATAAAGTTTAACTTAGTCTGATTTTTTCATTATTATTATTATATTGACCTTGTTTTTTGAATATAATTATGAAATTATTTCAAAATTGTTTTAGTGTTTCTGCTTTGCTGGTTGCACACACATGTACTTAGTTCACTTTTGGGCAATGACTGGACCTCCAAATATTTAACAAAGTTTGGCCAACTATCTCAGATCCTTTGATGATAATTTTGGTCCAAAAAAATAATTTTCTGTAGTTCCTGACTCCCCACTTTCCTCCTTTGTTTAGAACCGAGCTGATCAGGAAGTTTATAAATCTGAATGTAAGCAGACTGTTCATAACTGAAAAGAAGATATTCTAGAACTTGGGACGCATAATGATCTGAAGAGAAAACGTTCAGCTGTAGCCCATACAGAGGCCTATTACCAGTGACACTCAGATAATGAATGTCTAATTTTGGAGAAAGAAACTTAACCCAGACTGTACCTATGGGAATTCAGGTGAGTGTTTTCTAAAGAGGCTGCTTTGGAGAGCAATAATTTGGCTGAATGCCTCAGGTACAGGTCATCTATTTTGCTTGAACTACCTTCCACTTCTTGGACCAGAGTAAAACGCTGTCTCTAAACTGGTCTGGCTTCTGTCCCTTCCTGAAAAGTCCAAAGTCTAAAACACCAGCAACATTTTTTTCTAAAACAACAGCAGCAACTTAAACGATAATATCACCCGCAATTCACTATTAATTTGTGAGAATATCATCCAGTCGCAGAGCAGAGTTCTCCTGAAGTTGGAGGACACCTGCATCCTTTCCACTTGTGGGCTTCCTTTTCTTCCTCCATCAGGGGCTGCAACTGGGAACCACCCCACCACGCTCTGCACAGCTCCTCTCCATTCTCTCCCCCCTTCAAGAGAAGCAGCCTCAATAGGAGTGAGGAGATATGATGCACCAAAACAGTGGCAAAACTCAGCAGATAGTACAAGGCTCCTAGCCACACACTCTTCTTCCCAGCAAGTAGCACTTGCACAAGGGGTAGCCTCTGGGACAGAGTATATACAGCCCTCAAAATTCACCCTGAAAATATAACCACTAAGGAAGCCATCTGCCCTAACCCATAACATCCAATATAGCAGAAGACATTTCTGAAAGGGTCATCAGACCTCACTTGGAATGAAACCCCTAACCAAAGTCACTTAAGTTATGCACAATATACCATATCAGTGGTAAGTATTGAGTTTTTAGATAAGGTATCAAGCCTCTCTATCTATCAGAAAGGCTGTAACTAATGACTCGTCTCTTTTCACCAAAGACTCCTATTATGACTCCACACTTAGGCTATACAAGTAGTTGTCAGTGTGTTATAGAAAAGGACTGAGTCCGAGGCTTCCCTGAATGATAATTTCCCCCAGGTCCACTAGTTTCATGCCTCCATTCCCAAGCCAGAGACTGTTCCTGGCCATTCCCTATCTGACAGGGGATCTTAATGACAGGGCACAAACTTGGAGTCACCCAACCCAAGAAGCAGAGAATATCTTCACTTGCAAGCAAGATAGTTCCATCCCTCTGCGCCACGGGATCTAAGTCCCCTCTCAGTCAGAAGCAGAATGGGCATCACCATCCCTAAATCCTCAAGATAGAGGAATGAACAAACATAAAGGGGGAATACAACTATGGACTAAAGTAGACTAATTATGATTCTAGTAATAGAAGAATTTGTGATATTGATATAAAGATAAAGAGTGATCACCAGAGGTTCTGAGGGGAGGGAGAGGGAACAATAGGTATAACGTGGGGCATTTTTGAGACACTGGAATCGTTCTGCATGATATTACAATGACAGATACCAGCCATTATACATTTTTGTCAAAATCTGTAAAATTGTGCGGGGCAAAGTGTAAACCATGATGTAAACTATAGACCATGATTAGTCGCAATGCTTCAATATGTGTTCATCAATTGTAACAAATGCATCACACTAATAAAAGATGTTAGTGGAGGAAAGTGTGGGAGAGGGAGGGGGCGGGTTATATAGGAATCCCCTATATTTTCAATGTAACTTTTATGTAATCTAAAGCTCCTTTAAAAAGAAAAAATAAAAATTATTTTAAAATGTGAGAGGTTTAGTGTCAGAAGTCTAATGTATGATTCTCCATCCAAACTAACTGTTGAACCTCCACCCCCACCCCCCACAAAAATGTTTGTATTGCTCTAAGGTTTGTTAGATAAAACCACTAAAAGGGTATAGTAGAGTAAATTGTCATTTCCTCCCCCAAAAAATATAAGTCCATGTCCTAATCCCTGGAACCTTTGCATATTACTATATAGAGCAAAAAAAAAAAAGTAAATATTACCTTATATGGCAAAAGATGTGATTAAGCCAAGAATCTTGAGAGGAGGACTTTTTCCTGGATTGTCTAGGTGGATCCAAATGCAATCTTGTGTATTGTTGTGAGAAAAAAGGCAGATAGAGTTTTGATACAGACAAGAGAAAGAGGCATTGTAACTATATTAGTCAGCCAAAGGGGTGCTGATGCAAAGTACCAGAAATCTGTTGGCTTTTATAAAGGGTATTTATTTGGCATGGGTTCTTATAGTTACAAGGCCCTAAAGAGTCCAACTCAAGGTACCAGAAGAAGTACTTTCTCACCAAAGATGGTTGCAGATCTCTGCGAGGGTTCAGCCTTCCTTCTTCCTCTTAAGATTCTGTGATCCCAGCTTCCTCCGATCTCAGCTGTAAGCTGGCATGGGCTTATATCTTCCTGGGCTCAGCTGCTCTGTTCTCTTTACAAAGTCATCTGTAAACCATGAGGTGAATGGCTCAGCTCTCTCCCAGGCCTCAGGATCAAAGTTTTCTCCTCTGCTGTGTTCTTCCATGTATCTTCTTGAGTGAGAGTCTGTTTTATCAGCCTACCAAGGGGTTGGAGACTCAACCCTGGGTCAGCCCTACTGACATGGTCAAATCAAAGCCCTAATTTTGATTTAATCAAGTAAACATAAAACTTTTGAATTTAATACAAAGGGTATCATGCCCAGGGGAACAGATCAGTTTATAAACATAATATCTTTTTTGGAATTCATAAATATCAAACTGCTACAGTAACTGTATTAGTCAGCCAAAGGGGTGCTAATGTGAAATATCAAAAATGGTTTGGTCTTTACAAAGGGTATTTATTTGGGGTAGAAGTCCACAGATACCAGGCCATTAAGCGTTAGGTTTATTCTCTCACCACAGTCCATTGCCACGAGCAAGACAGCTGCTGGCGTTTGCCAGGGTTCAGGCTTCTGGGTTCCTCTCTCCCCGGGGCTGCGTTTCTCTCCGGGCTTAGCTCCTGTTTCCTCCACAAGGTCAGCTGTAGATGATCAGGCAAACAGCTTGCTTCTCTTCTCCTGGGGCCTTCTTTCCAACATTAAAACTGCTTCTCAAAAGACTGCTTCAACTTTCCTTTGCCTTGCCTTTTATATTCAATTCCCCACCCACCAAGGGGTGGGGCTCAACGCCCTAATCCTAACCTAATCATGCCCAGATTAACAGATCAGTTTACAAGCATGATTCAATTATATTTTTGGAATTCATAATTACATCAAACTGTCACATTCCACCCTCTGAATTCCAAAAATACATTACAATATTTTAAAAAACTTAAATCAGTAACAATCCAAGTACAAAATCATATCAAAATCATTTTAAAGAAATATAGTTTGTCTTCAGGCAAAGTCCCATCTGCTATAGACCTCTGAATCTTACAAAACCATTTAACTGCTTCCAATACACAAATGGAAAGACAAAAGATAAACATTTTCAATATTATAAGGAGAAATTGGGATGTTAAACATGAGTTATGGATCTTCTACAGTTCAGTAAACTTGCAGGGCATCCTCCATTCGATTTCAAAGTTTGAGAGTCATTTTTAAGAAGATATTTTCTTTTCCCTGGGGCCACATGGGAATCCACCCTTTCCACAGGCTTGCCCAAGAGCCATTTTCTTGGTTCCACCCTCATCAAGCATCTGGGTGTTGACCAAGCTCCAGACCTCTCCCTCCAAGAGTGTTGGGGTGATTGCTACACCGTACCCAATCTTTGGGTTAGAGTCTTAGCCTCCCTAGTACAGTGAGGTGAAGATAACATTCCCCCTAACATTAGGCATACAGGCTCAACCCTCTCAGAGCAATGAGTTGACTATTTGGCCTTCCCTAACCTTTGGCATACAGGCTCAACCCTCTCAGAGCAATGGGTTGACCACCTGGCCTTCTTTAATCCATGGGGGACAGGTACACCCCTCTCAGACCAATGGGGTGTTGACCTTAACAGCCCTAATCTTTGAGGAATGTGCTCCACCCTCCCTGCACCCTGGGGCATCAAAACTTTCTCAGAACATCGGGTAGGAACATCCACCCTCTTTAACTGCAGGGGCAAACTCACCCCCTCTGTACACATGGGTGGGGCTCCTCTCTTGGCCCAAGGAGATGTTTTAAGTCCAGATCTCTGCTTCCATGGTTTTCTTCTTAAAGCTGATTTTCTTTCAATCTCTCCTTTCCATGTCCTCTTTTGTCCAAGCTGACAGCGGTTTTGTTCATACAGCTCTCTCAAAAACTTTGTTGGTTTAGCATGCAGGAAGCAGGGGTCCAAGCCATTACACAGTAAGACTTTCCACAAGTCTTTCCTAGATAACTGCATCTTCAATTCTGAGTTATGAGTTCCAAGTTTAGTAAAGTCTTCAAATAGGGCATTTTCATCTGGGAATTTGATTTCCACAAACTTGGAAGTTCCAGAATCAGTTTCTGTTTTCTTTGTGCCCAAAAGTTCAGTTCTTAGTGTATTTCTCTCATCTAGTATTTTGCTATAAGCTTCAAGGAGAAGCCAAGCCACATTCTCTGAGTTTACCTTGGAAAGTTCTTTAGCTAAATGCTCTGGTTCGCCATTTTTAAATTCTGTCTTCCATATAACACCAGGAGTTAATCTTGTTAAGTTCTCTGCAACTTTAAAACATGGATCGCCTTTCCTCCAGTTTCCAATAATAGTTTCATTATTTACTTCTAAGGCATCATAGAAAGTCTCTTTAGCATCCATACTGCTATCAACAGTTTCTTCAAAGCAATCTTGGCCTTTTCCATCAAGCATTTCACAATTCTTCCAAAAACTACCCCTTACCCATTTATAAAACCGTTCCAACATTTTGGTATATGCAAAAGCACTACCCCACTCCTGGTACCAAATTCTGTATTAGTCAGCCAAAGGGGTGCTAATGTGAAATACCAAAAATGGTTTGGTCTTTACAAAGGGTATTTATTTGGGGTAGAAGTTCACAGATACCAGGCCATAAAGCGTTAGGTTTATTCTCTCACCACAGTCCTTTGCCACGTGTTAGAGCAAGACAGCTACCGGCGTTTGCCAGGGTTCAGGCTTCTGGGTTCCTCTCTTCCCGGGGCTGCGTTTCTCTCCGGGCTTAGCTCCTGTTTCCTCCACAAGGTCAGCTGTAGATGATCAGGCGAACAGCTTGCTTCTCTTCTCCTGGGGCCTTCTTTCCAACATTAAAACTGCTTCTCAAAAGACTGCTTCAACTTTCCTTTGCCTTGCCTTTTATATTCAATTCCCCACCCACCAAGGGGTGAGGCTCAATGCCCTAATCCTAACCTAATCATGCCCAGATTAACAGATCAGTTTACAAGCATGATTCAATTATATTTTTGGAATTTATAATTATATCAAACTGTCACAGTAACCATGGAGGCAGATTTGATTCAGTATTCCTCGGTGGCCTGAGTATCTGCATTTCCAAGAAACTCTCAGGGGATGCATATTGCTGGTCTAAGAACCACACTAAGAGAAGCAAAACTGTGTGTGTGTGTGTGTGTGTGTGTGTGTGTGTGTGTGTGTGAATGTCTAAGACAGTACACTATCTATGATGGTTAGGCTAATGTGTCAACTCGGCCAGGTAATTGTGCCCAGTTGTTTGGTCAAGCAAACACTGGGCTAATTGTAATACAAGGACATTTATGGACTCTAGTCACCAGTGAGTTTACTGCATAGATAACTGACTATATCTACATCAACCAGGAATATTGCTGTCAGCAATGAGTGACACTTTATCCAATCAGTTGAATGCCTTAAAAGGGGAAGTGATTTCAGCATTCAGAGAGAATTTCCCAGCTTGTCTTTGGACAGCCAACATCAAGGACTTTCATTGGACTTTCATTGGAGCCCCTTTGTTTGCACCCTGCCTGTGGAACCTGGACTTGTGCATCCCCATGGTTATGCGAGAGACTCATAAAATCTCATTATTGACAGATATTTCCTGTTGATTCTGTTTCCCTTGAGAACCCTGACTAATACAGCTTGGTACCAGGAGTGTGGTCTTGAGGAACAGAGTTTTAAACATGGGATGTCTGAGGTGGTTCTGGGAGTTTTGCAATTGGCTCTCCATGTTAATTGGACTCAAGGGTACTAATGACTCCCTTTCCAATAACGAAGAGGCTGCTAACAGTCCATGGTGTGAGTTGGCAATAAAGAAACACAAAAGAGCATCACTAGATTAACCTATTTCCACGCTTATAAGAAGCAAGGATCTGGGTGAGAGTATTTCCAATACCTTAACAGAGTTTTGTGGAATCAAAAGGTATAATGTTGTTGGCTGGCTCCTCTTAGATACTCTGGATACAGTTACAAAAAAAGAGGTGAGATAAGTCTTCAAATTTGAAACTTAAACACTGCATGAATGATGTGAAAGTTTCTATGTGTGCTCGGAAAGAAAATCTTGTCTCCTGTAGCCATAGACTTGAGATATCTGAGAACCAAACTCAGACTCTCTTTGTATGAGTAGCAGAGTTACAAAGGAAACTAAAATCTCTACCCCACAGGGTTTCTGCCCTTAAAGTGAAGGCATTGATGGGAAAGGAGTGGAACCCAGAGGTATTGGGATGGAGACATATGGGATGATGATAATATTGGTGGGCACATTGGAACTCTAAATTCTGCTGAGACTTTACCAGAAAACTTGATGGCCTGCTCTGTGGAGACCACACCTTCTCACCTAGCCTCCAGCCTGCCCTAGGGAGTCTGGACCTCCTCCCAGCCCTGAGGCAGGCACCAGCCCAACTCCAGCATGCACTGCCCAGCCTCCAGTCTGCCTAAAGAATCTGCCTTCCAACCCCTGCCTGAAGATATTAATCCTGTCTCACCAGAAAAAAGTGCAAAGAAATGCCCTGAGGTCAGTAGCTTGCAAGACATTTCTAATCCTTCTCCTTACCCACCCCCCCACCCCTCTTCTCTTCAAGACCTATTACTAGACTAAAATCACAATAAGCCACCAAAGATGAAATACAAAGTATGACCCATGAAGTACGCTATACTCTGAAAGAACTGCATGAGTTTTCCAACTTATATAGACAGAAATCAGGGGAATATGTGTGAGAATGGATACTAAGCATATGGGATAATGGTGGAAGGAATATAAAGTTGCATTAGGCTGAATTTATTGATATGGACCCACTAAGCAGAAATTCTGGATTCAACGCTGTAGCTCGAGGGGCTAGAAAGGGCTCTAACAGCTTGTTCAGGTCGCTGACTGAAACATGGACCAAAAGATGGCCTCGCATGTCTGAGGTTTAGATGCCGGATTTGCCCTGGTATACAGTAGAATAGGGAATTCAAAGACTTAGAGAGATTGGAATGCTAGAATGGATTTACCATTTGAGAACTGCCCACTCACCCCAGGAATGTGCAGAGGACACACCTTTAACCAGGATTGTGAGAAATAAATTTGTAAGACTAACTCCATCTTCCCCGAAAAGCCCTGTGGTTGTTCTTCTCTGTACTCCAGATATTACTATAGGGAGAGCTGTAATGGAATTAGAATCCTTAAACATTATGGGAATGATCGGATCTCGGTCCAGTAAAAGTAAAGTATGGGCAGTTAATTGCCAAAGATAAGGTGGGCGTGGCTACCACAGTGAAAGGCAGATTCAAAGCAGCACTCAAAATAGTCTGAGTCACATGGAGTTATGGCATTGGCTAATAGATCATGGGGTACCTAGAAGTGAAATAGATGGGCAGTCTATTAAATTTCTTCTGGATCTGTATAAGCAGAAGAGTTCTAGGTCAAGTGAACAAAACTCTAACTCAAATTACAGATGCAGAGAATCACGGCCCCTTAATCAATTCCCAGACTTTAGACAGTTTATAGACCCAGAGCCCCTTGAATGAGGAGGCCAGGTCCCCTGGGGGAAGAATCCTGCTAAACTGCCAAAAATTTATACTGTTAATCTTCCTCCCAACCTACAGCCTTTTACCAGAGTAACTGTGCATTGGGGAAAAGGAAATGATCAGACATTTCAGGGATTATTAGACACTGGCTCAGAAGTGACATTAATTCCAAGAGACGCAAAACGTCACTGTGGTCCACAGTCAGAGTAGGGGCTTATGGAAGTCAGGTGATTGATGGAGTTTTAGCTCAGGTCTGTCTCGCAGTGGGTCCAGTGGGTCCCTGGACCCATTCTGTGGTTATTTCCCCAGTTCCAGAATATATAATTGGAATAGACACTTAGTACCTGGCAGAATCCCCACATTGATCCCTGACTTGTGGAGTGAGGGCTATTATGGTTGTAAAGGCAAGTGTAAGCCACTAGAACTGTCCCTACCTAGCAAAATAGTAAATCAAAAGCAATAGCAGAATCCTGGAGGGATTGCAGAGATTAGTGCCATCATTAAGGATTTGAAGGATGCAGTATCGGTGATTCTCACCACATCCCCATTCTCTTAGGACTTGATTAGTTCACTTCACTCAACTACATGCATATCTATAAGCCTAATAGAACAATATTTGAAAGCTGATGCCCTGGTCTATCTGCCATTGCAGATTTCCAGTTATGTTTCACTCTTTCCTTAGAAGCATTATGTTATAAGATCTCCCTGTTCAACCTCTCTGGTTGATCAAATGACACAGAGTGACTTGAACCTTAACATGGAGGGCTGATGAGGTAAGAAAATGCCTGAGGAGTTCATGCTGGTCACAAGTCATCAGTGTGAATTAATAGTAATATAGGAAGGGAAATCTAATTGCTCTTCTAGAAAGTAGTCATTACAGAATCTTGACCAATGGTCTCTGTACTCGAGGAATTCTTCCTACCAAATCATTGACTTGAGGCTGTGTCTGTCAGGAGCATGGAGGGTAGAGAGGAAGGAGCTAGAATTAACTGATCCAGAAAATAGAAATTATTTGTAAGGGTGTATAATATTACAAATAAAAAAGTATTTGCAAGGGTGAATAACATGCTAAGTGTCTAAGTTTAACTTCTTCAAATTTCCCATAATTCTATAGAAAGGAATAAAAAAGATTTAATCAAGTCAGATTGGACAGAGATTTTTTTATTGTATTTCAAAACTCAAAGACTTTCTGATTTTATGTCATATCACTACTCCAATAATCAGTTTTGTGCCAGTGACAGTGGATTGGTGTTTTCTCAGGTGAAATTGATTTGTCAGCAATGCCTAGTCCTAGTATTAGCTCAGTAAGACACTGAAGGCCAGAAACAGTCCAGAACCTGACACAAATCCTTCCCACTGGATCAGAACATATGGAGGAATGTGGGACTGAAGCCTAGGGACCTGTTTTTTGGAAAAGTGTGAAAACTCTCTAAGTTTTCCATATATGAAAATATTATTATTATTATTATTATTATTATTATTTTATTACCTTATGTGTAAGTCAATTTACACTATAAAATGTGACTTCTTACATCTTCAGAACAAATCTTGAAATGAGTCATCCACAAAGGATAAAACAATCTGACATGTTAAGTAATTTGATATGAAAGGAAGAAAGAGAAAGAGGGAGGGAAGGAAGGAGAGAGGGAGGGAAAGACTAGTAATAGAAAAGGCCAGATCTTTTAGTCCAGTGCTTTTTATATTCAAACAAATTGACCTTCTATGTAGCTTTTCATGTTCAACAAATGGAATCAATCCTGCTGAATTTACAATGGGGCAACATAATCTTAATATCTCCATGCAGACTTAAGCAAGGCAACCCAAATATATTGTGGATATTAATGTATTCATGTAGTCTTTCACCCATTTACACTAAACTCCCTTTTGCTAACACCTGTACTGATGGGCCAAAGTTGAGCTGCTGCATTGGCATAATTGAGATCTGGGCCATCAGAGTTCCAGGTACATTGGGACAAGTATGATGTTGCCATATAAATAATGAAAAACATTCTCATCAACTGCAAAACCTTTAGAAACATTTCCTAGCCAATTAATATTTTTTAATATATTTAAAGCCATAAAATGAAATGAAACAATAACTCTTTAGCTAACACAATTGAGAGAGGAGTCATTTTTTTTCACCTGCTAATAGAACACAGCCATAGTCTCATAAAATGATACCATCTTATTGTTTAAATGATTATGGCCCTTGGGGTTGTATGACAAGGAGTAACAGTGTAACACTTTTAGTGACCATTTACACCTACTGGATTTCTTCAGTGGTTTGTGTAGGTTGCCATGTGTATACATGATGGGAAGGAATAAAGAAGAAAGTTAAATGTGAATCATTTTACAGTATAAGAAGATATCTTTTTAAGTACCTTGCCTTTTATCTATTTCCCAACACAGCATTTGCCTTCTTTTATAAGTTCATCTTCTGTGCTTCAGCATCAATAGCAATGTCCATTTAACATCGAATCTCCAAGAACTCATTATATGGGTCATCATTGTGTGCTTTGGAGAATTCAACCTTCCTGAACTGTGAGTCAATTCTGATTCCTCAATATCTATGCAAAACAGTTGCTAACTGCTAATAATATAGAAAATGAAACATACTCAATCATCATTTGGAATTTTTTATGAGAGAGACCATGAGTGGAAATTTAGAGCCACACAATTGTTATGAGCTCATATATCTGCTCTGCTTATAATTACTACAATCATTTTCCAGCTAATAGAATAATCATTAGGAAGAGATAATTTAATAAAGTGCACCCATTAACTGTTTCCAGATACACTTTCCTGACCTTTGAGTGTAAATGATCTCTTCTAGACATATTGAGTGTGGAGAAAAAAACAGAGGACTGAAAATTATGTAGTTTTTTGGGATGGATAAAAGGATGTTTATTGAGTCTGTCTGCAAGGACTGATGGGAAGAGAACAGAACTGAGGGATTTGCTGATCTGCACCAAGATGTGTCAGACAACGAAAAAGATTATGACATATTGAGTTGATGTCACTGCTCATTAAGAGGAGGACAATTTCTACTAAAATTTCATTATAAGGGAAACCAGGACTTACTGAAGAAGGGCCATCAGGCTCATCTCCTCAAATTATTTTTTCATTGGCAAGGTCCAGAGTAATTACCATCACTCATTTCTGACTCATCAGCGGGAAAGTCTTGCCTTTTTCTATTATTGTCATTGCATCAACTTTAATTAAATGTATTCAATTATTGTGTAATAGTATATGTTTTATTAATAACTGTGCAAATTATCATGGAAAAATGTCCTGTTCAATAATGCTGTCACATCAAATTCAGGGAGAAAAAGAAAAGAATTGACTCAAAGTCCAGATTTAGCATAAGAAAAAAAGCCGAGTCCTTAGCCTTTCATGTCTTGCTGTCAAATAGTACTGCTGCCATAATTACCACCACTATCAGTAAAACCCAAAACAGACGTCAAGAAAAATGTAACTTAACAAACTCTAGTTTGATACAGAGGCATTGACCTCTTGTAATCCATGTCATTTGAAAAGGCAGATCTCATCTTTCCTAATGAAAAGTCTGTTTGCTTCTCTGTTCTTTGCTCAGATGAAATTAAGTTAACCAATGTTGTTGTTGTTGTTTTAATTACAGCATCCATGCACGAGGCAATGAATGTCTAACATAATTTCAATACAACAAATTCAAAGTTTTATTTTTTGAATAACTATACTAAAACATACTTATAATTGATGACTAGGTCACTTAGAGGCCTTTCTACTCAAATAAAATGTGAGAAATATTCAAAGTTTTAAAAAATTACCAGTTAGCATTCCAATTACTGTAATTCAAATATATATATATATATATATATATATATATTAGTCCTAAACAGTGTTACTCTGCCTAAAAATTTTCTGTCTACCTCCAATACTTAAATATTATGAGTCCAATTTTTAATATCCTAACCTTACAATTCTAAATTCAAAACTCCTTGGGAAAAAATAAACATATAATCCTCTTATCCTTCTTTCTCTACCCAAAGGTGCAGTTACATTTTTAAATTGTATTTCATGGTGAATGAACTGTTTATGTTAATGCAATAATGAGAATGGGCTTGAAAAACAGAATGTGGAGTTTTATAGTAGTATATTCCTCCTAATGATCAAACCACTGTTGAGTACACTAATCCACTCATGCTGTTAGATCCTTTAACTGCAATTATTTTTTTATTCAAATGTAAGCCCATCATTAACCAAAGCTGCTGAAATAAGAAGATAAATAATATTATAAAATCCAAAGTAAAACAGCCTATCTACAGCTGTGTAAAGGAATCACCAATGGGCAGGAATTAGTTGAAGAACAAAGCAAGTTGACTCCCAGTTCAGCACTGTGGACATAATCATGAGAATAGCTTCCAAAATGGAAATTCTAACATTGGATACTAGTAAGGTAGGCAATGAAGCCAGAAAAAAAGAAATGCAATCAGATATCTTAAAACCAGGAATCCCCACACAGAACTCAGGCAGTTTCTTACTCTGATCATATGTTCCCCCTCTTCTTTCAACATACATGCATGCCCACACACACGCACACATGTGCACACACACATACACACAGAACCTCTTGAGCTAGGGCTACTGCAATCCAACTCTATATTCACTGTCAGGAGAAGAATTCTCACTTGGATGGAGAAAATACACTCTGGTCAATAATTCTGATCAGTTAAGATCCTCATCTACAAATATGAACAACAAAGAATCTGTAACATTTGGATAGAATAGCATAAAACAAGCAAATTTTAAATAGAAAAACTGAAACTATAAGCAAAATTTTTATATGGGGAAAAAAAGATCCAGAAAAAGAGAAAAACTAACAGTTTCAGAGATATATAAAAGGATATTGTGGTTATTTTTAAAAAATTAAGCTGAACTGAAATAGGAATAGTTCAGTATTGAAAGTTCAGCCTATAACTGCTGAAAAAATTATTTAATAGAGGATAAATAGCAGATTTTACAAAGTTCAATATTTAATTAGAGAGCTGAAAAATTGTGTCAAAATATTTTTGTGTCAGTTAGTGAAAATAGATAAACTAATGAAAAGCATAAGAGAAAAAATGTAGAGATAAAGGCAGTATTCCAACATCATTGAAATAGAGGATTCAGAAGAAAGAAATGGTAGAGTACAAACTAGGCAGATGTAACAATATTAAATAGAATTCCAAACGAAAATATATGTAGTGTAAAAAATGTAACTTGCTCAAGAGAAATGACTACATATATCCATTAAAAGACAAATATCAGATTCTGGGCAACCAAGATGGTGGGATAGAATGCACAAGGTGCCATTCCCCTAGATTCTTTAAACAACGAACAAAAACTGTCAATGCTATCTTCTTCAAAACTCATGAAAACTGTTAAAGGGTTACAGTAACTGGGTGAGTGCTGAATCAAGAAAACACTGCTTTTAGGTTCACTTCTGGGAACTCAAGAAAACCTCTGTCATGTGTAATCTAGAAACAGACAGCTGTGAGACTAAATCCGAGTTAATATTTTAAAATATTAAAAAGTGCAGTATGCAACAAAAGATTACATGATAAATAAATACACAAGAAATTATGGGCTATCCAAAGGAAGTGGGGAAAAATCCAGAAAATATGAATGAAAAAGACAAGGCTGGATATAACAGAGATTCTTTTTAAAAATGATATTCAAATATGGTCAAGCAGATGAAGGAAAATACAGATTAATAATTAGAGAATATCAGGAAACAATGAAGAAACAATATGAGAATCTCAATAATGAGATAGAAAATTTTAAAAGGAACTAAACAGAAATAGTTGCTAAAGACCACAATAACTGAAATGAAAAATTTCCCAAGAGGGCTTCAAAAGCAAATTGGAGCTGACAAAAGGAAAAATTCAGTGAACTCAAAGACAAGACAATTGAAATGAATCTGATTTAGAAGAAGAAAAAAAAATTAATTAGAAAAGCAAGAATAACCTAATAGACCTGTGGGACACCATTAAGCATACCAATATATGCATATAGGAGTCCGAGAAGGAGAAGAGAGAAAGGGATAGAAGAAATATTAAAAGAAATAATGCTAGCAAACTTCCCAAACTTAGGAAAAGACATGAATAACACATCCAAAAATCCCAACAAACATGAAACAACATAAACTTGAAGAGGAATATAAATTGATACAGTAGTCAAATTGTAGAATGCGAAGGACAAGAAGAGAGTTCTGAAAGCTGCAAGAGTAAAGCAATGTGCTACATACAAGGGAATCCCAATTACATTAAGGGCCATTTCCCACAAGACACCATGTAGATGCGATGACAATGGGAAGAAATATGTAAAGTGCTGAGAGAAAACAATTGTCAATGAAGAATTTTATATCCAGCAAGACTTTCTTTCACAAAATGAAGGAGAAATTAAAACATTCTTGGATAAACTAAAGCCATGGGAGTTCATGACAACTAGGCCTGCCCTAAAGCAATACTAAAGGAAGTACTGCAGATAGGAAGGAAAGAACAGTAGATAGTGGATACGAGCAGTATAAAGAAAAAAAGGTCTCTGGTAAATATAACCATATGAATAATTATAAATGCCAGTAATATTGTACTATATTTTTGGTAGGTACCTCCACATCTTACTTTTTACAGATGCTAAAATGCAAGTGCATAAATAATAACGAATGTATGGTTTGGGACATATAATTCACAAAAGACAATTTTTTAACAAGTACAAGAAAAGGTAGAGGCATGGAGGAGTAGAGGAAAGTGTATGTGTATGCTATTGAAGTTAGCATATTAAAAAATTATAGTTATATAATAGGATGTTAAATTTTAACCCCATGGTAAGCACAAGGAAAATATATGAAATATATATCCAGAAAGAAATGAAAAGAGATTCAATATGGTACAAGACAAAAAAATCAAATAAACATAAAATTAGGCAGTATTGTAAAACAACATTGTGAAAATAATTAACAGCACAGAAATGTATCTGAATGTGATAATAATGGGAAATAGATTGTGTGTGTGGCAACAGAATAAACTTTTTTTTTAATCCATGGAACTATACTACATAAACATGAACCCTGAGTTAAATCATGGACTACAAATAGCAGTACAATTATTTTTTTAAATGTGCTATTATCAATTGAAACAAATGTTCCACACCAATGCAATGTGTTAATAATAGGGTGGTATGTGGGAATACTGTATTTTATTCATGATTGTTCTGAAAATATACAACTTCACCAATAAAGAAAATTAAAATAAATAAATAGACAATTGGAAGAGCTGAGGGCAAAAAATAAGATATAAAAAGTACTACATTATCAGTATCTATTTGAAGTTTAAGTGTATGAAACACTCCAGCCAAAAGGAAGATATTGGAAAGATGGATAAAAAAGCACTACCCAATTATATGCTGTTTGTAAGAGACTCACCTTAAATTCAAAGATATAAGTAGGTTGAGAGTTAAAATTATACCAAGCATATAGTAAGCAAAATAGAGCTGGCTATACTCATACTAGATTAAATTGACTTTAAGCCAAAAATTGTTACAAGGAAAAAAGAAGAGCATTATACACTGATAAGGGTATCAACACAAAAAGAAGAAATAATAATCATAAATACATACGCCCCTAAAAGCAGAGCTCCAAAATATATGATACAAATATTGACAAATTTGAGGGGAGAACTAGATGTTTCTACATTAATAGTAGGGGACTTTAATATGCCTCTTTCAATAATGGGTAGTACATCTAGACATAAGAGCAATAAGGAAATAGAAGAGTTGAACAATGCTGTAAACCAACTAGACCCAACAGACATATATAGAACACTTCACCGAACAGCAGCAGAATGTACATTCTTCTCTAGTGCCCATGGTGCATTCTCCAATTTAGACCATGTGTTAGATCACAAAAAATTTTTCAATAAATTCAAAAATGTTGATATCACACAATGTATCTTCTACAACTACAATAGAATAAAGCTAGAAATCAGTAACAGAGTGAAATCTGGAAAATTCACAAATATGTAGAAATTAAACAACACACACAAACAACCAATGAAATTATAAGGCATCTTAGTTTGCCACAGGGATGCCAATGCAAAGCACCAGAAATGGGTTGGCTTTTATAATGGGGATTTTATTTAAAGTAAAAGTTTACAGTTCCAAGGCCGTGAAATATCCATATCAAGAACCATCAGAGATGCTTTCTCATCAAAGTCAGCTACTGGTGATCCTGGCATCCTGCCACGTGGTGAAGAAAGAAGGCAGCCAATTTCTGCCAAGGTCTCTGCCCTCCCCTCCAGGCTCACCATCTCGCAGAGCCCTGCTGTGCACAACCAGGCATAAGGCTTGTCTCCTTCCAGGCTTCATCTGTCAGCCTTAGTTGCTCCACTTTCTTTCTGAGTCCATCTGTAGGTAATCAGGCATATGGCTCATCCCGTCAGCCTTGAGCTGCTTGGTGGGCCCAGCCTGTTGGGGACATTGTGCTTTTCAGCTTTGGCTGCTAGGGATTTTCGAGTCCTCTCTCACATATGACAGGGTAGAGATGGTGATGGCTCTCTCTTTCTCTGTATCTATCAGTGTGTTCTCAGTTCATATAAGGGCATAGACCCAACCTGAGTCATACCTCACTGAAGTAGTCTAATCAAAAGTGATCTAATCAAGTGATCTAATCAATATCCCTTAACCAAATCTAATGTAATCAAAGGGTCTCACACCCACAGGAATGACTTAGTTAAAAAACAATCTTTTTTTTTCTTTGTGGGTGAGGGGAGGTGGTGAGTCACCAAATTCAAACTGCCACACAAGGGAAATTAAGAAACACCTTGAGGTGAATGCAAACAAATGCACAACATACCAAAACGTGTGGGATGCAGAAAAGGAAGTTCTCAGAAGGAAATTTATAGTTCCAAATATATTAAGTCAGAAACCTAACCTCAAAACTGGAAGACCTAGACAAAGGAGAACAAACAAAACCCAAAGAGAGCAGAAGGAAGGAAATAACAAAGCTTACAGTGGAGATAAAGAAATAAGGAACAAAAACAATAGAGAGAATAAGCAAAACCAAAATTGGTTATTTGAAATGATCATTAAAATGGACAAACATTTGGTTAAATAAAAAGAGCGAGAGAGAGTTGCAAATAACAAAAATCAGATATAAAAAGTGGGACAGACATGAAAAGGACTACAATAGCATAATATGAACAACTTTATGCTAAAAAATTAGATAAGCTAGATGACATGGACAAATTCCTAGAAACACACAATCTCACCAAACCAAAAACTACCCAGGATTGAATCAGTAATCAAAATCTTCCTAACAAAAATAGGCCAAGATTAAACAGTTTCACAGGTGAATTTTACCAAACATTCCTACAAGAACTAACATCAATCCTGCTCAAACACTTCCAAAAAAATTGAAGAGGAGACAACACTATCTCATTCATTCACTCTCTCCAAAGCCACAAGAAAATTTCAGACCAATATCTCTTGTGAATATAGATGGTTATTCTCAATGAAATACTAAAAAACTGAATCCAAAAACACATTTAAAAAATTATACACCAGGATCAAGTGGGATTTGTCCCTGGTATGCAAAGGTGCTTCAACATAAGAAAATCAATTAATGTAACAAACCATATTAACCAAAGAGAAAAAAAATACATGATCATTTAAAGAGAGGCAGAAAAGGCTTGACAAAATCCAGCATCCTTCTTGATAAAAACATCTGGAACACTATGAATAGAAGGAAATTTCCTAAAGCTGATAAAGGGTATATATGAAAAGCACACTGCTAACATCATACTTAAAGTGAAGGCCTGAAACTTTCCTCCCTAAAATCAGGAAAGAGACAAGAATGTCCACTGTCACCACAGAAAAAGGTCAGATAAAGTTTCCCTAATAATTTTTAATTCTAAGAGGTTATTAGGTAAACTTTCTCAAACACAACTAATGAAGATAACATGGAATTAGTAACCTGACTCATGTTACTTATTAATATTTCCTTCCTTGCCTTTTCTTTAAACAGATAAAACTATTTCTTTTTTATTCTATAAATCAATGTCATATGTTAAGTCAGTAAAAGCATGCAAATGCTATAGTCTCATAGATAGCTTTATCTCCAAATTAATGCCTGCATTAAAGATGCCTGTATAATACAAAACCATCTATATCACAGAAAAGTCCCTGTTGTTGAGGTTCCATTTTCCTGAGTTTTCAATGATTAAGGCAATTTATCGCCCTTAGAATTTATGTTCATTACATAGGCAAATTTAAATTGCCATTTTCTTTCAGCACAATATGTTATCATTTCAGAGCTATTTAAGTAATCCATTAAAAAAGCACAGAGAGTAGAGAAATGGAAATTGCTAAAAGTAATTCAATAAATAATAATCTAAACAAGACAATCAAAAAGAAAAGTCAGGAGAAAACACCAAATTTAGAATCCTTTTAAGACAAGTGAACTAAGTGTTCTAATTGTTTCCTGAAATGGTATTTAACATGCCTACACTATTTATTGGTCCAGAGAGGTTAGAAAAGTATACAAAGTTCACCCTCCTAACTGGGCACCACTCTGCTCTCTGCTCAAGCTTCTCCAATTTCCTGATGCTCCAGAGTGGATTTACTCCCTGCCACTACCAACCCTGATCACTCTTCCCCAATTATTGAGGTGCAGAAATACCGACTCCTTCCCTTAGGAAATATGCATTCAGCTCATAGGTTCACATGAAAATGTTATTAAAATGCAAAGCAAAAAGCAAACAAAAAGGATTGCATGAAGATCAGATGCAGAAATAAACAGGACTCTATTTTGCTAAGACTAAGTTCTCTATTAGTCCGGATATTCTGTGAGGATATCGAACTTCTACTCAAGTTGGAGTTGAAATCACACTGCTTGCTTGTCTGGTGAAAACGTCCACTTCTACAATGGACAGCTCCTCAAGAACTATCCTAACGTGTGGTATGACTACTCCTTTGCACAGAAAAGAGCTTTATTGAAAAGAGGCTTGGCTACACACCGGGTGAAATAAAAGCATACCTTTCCAGGCTGTGCCGTTTTTCTGAAGATAGAAGAAGGAGGCTGTTCATACCAAAGAAGGGAGAAAGAGAAAGAATTGCCTTTTCCTCTTGTGAGAGAAGGGGGAAGAACGGAGGGTGACATAGAGAAAGGAGGGTCTCTAGTGAGTGATGCAGCCTTAGAGGTTCCTTGGGAGAACCAAAAAGTCTGAAAAAGTTTTTCATGTTATTTTCTGTGTTGGGTACCAGGTAAATTCTCTCCTTCATGTGTCCTTCATTTTAGATTATCTACATTGTTTACTAATGCTTTGGCAAAAGAATAGACTTGTTTAGGGGAGACACAAGGAAGAGGCTGGGGTTTGGTTGCCATATCAGTTTTACCTTTCCTAGCTCCTCAGGCAAGACAGGGAATCCGGTTTCTCTATTGCAAAACCCATATTGTTAAAAAGCGCTATAGAAGGCAAAACTCATTTGGCAAGATAAAGGTGTGACATAAAATAGAGAGTTAAGGGAAAAACAATAAAATAGCAATAAATACAACTTTAAAGCAGAAAGCATACTTTCTAGAAGGCATCTGTTTCCAAACTGAACCAGACTTGTCCATTAAAACCTGCTTCAGTAGATAAGTCTTTTTTTTTTTTTTTTCAAATCCTCTCCATCAGGAAATGCTGCAGTTTTCTGCTGAGACAATTCTTTCATTAGTTTTATGTTATGCGACTCAGTGGCAGCTCCAGAATTTCTGTATAAAAAGAGCTTACAGGCAGCTATCTAGATGGAAGATAGGGATTTGCCTTGAAGCAGAACTTACTATGTAAGCACATTGTTCTATGGATTTATTTGGGAATTGATGGGGGTGGAATGGGAGTTGTCAAATTCTTCCAAACAACCTTCTTGGCATCACTATGGTATAGACCCTGACTCTTTTTATAGTTTCCACTCCCACCTTGCAATTTAGCATCATTTACATATGCATTATCCTTTCTTATAGTTGTTTTCCAAAAGTCTCATCAAATGCCTGTTTAAATAAAGTGTAACTGTGCTGAATGATACCTTTATATGGGTCTGGTCTTCTAGACATACATTGAAGTGGTGGGGCATATAACAGATTTATTTTCACTGTACTTCCCAAGAGTCTGCAAAAGCGCCATGTTCTATGGAATAAAGTGTGAAAGGGATAAATTTAAGTACAACTTGGATAATATCACATTCCCTTTTTGGGAGGGTGGGGGTTATACTGTATCATAATGGCTCCATTAGCCAGAATGGCTGTATCACCATTAGGAAGAAGAGTGGGAGGAAAGAAACCTCAGAATCCTCTTGCTGCAACTTCCATTGCATTCTCAATATAACAGCAGAGCATGCTTTATTGTTCCCCAACAGTACTATGTGTTTTGGGTCTCTCTAGCTTGACTGTATACTTCCTGAAGCGGAGGGTTTGTTTTATGTATATTTTTATAGCCCTAAAATTTCTAGCGTAGGTCTAAGAAAAAAAAAAAAATTAGCAAGAAATAAAGATTTGGGTTAAACATTAGACAGGATATCAAAATGTACCAGGTAGGCAAGAAAGGAATATTCAACAGAGAGGGCAGTGCTCATCAAGACACAGAGGCCCGGGGCAGGTGCAGCCCATGGATTCCCAGCCAGTCAACGAACAGGTGTGTGGTGTACATTAGGCAGGCAGTTTGCAAAGCCTTTTAATTTATCCTCTTGGTGAATGAGGCATCTCCAACAAGTCAAACCCTTATATGCTTCCAGAACTTAAACTTCTAAGCCCTGTGTCTTCCTCTGCCCACCCCCCCAGCAGGACCAACTTCTAACCAAACCAGGGTCTTTGCACTGTTGTCCTTCCTTCTGTCTGCAGTGTCCTTCCCCTGGGTCTTTTCATGGCTGCTTCCTTCTCATCATGCAGAATTCAGCAAACATATAACCTTGGAATAGACACTATGCTGACCAGCCCAACTATGCAGATGCCTCTCTACAATTGCTCTATATTAAAGCACTCTGTTTTACCTTCTTTTAATTTGCTTATTTATCAATGAGCTTTTCATCAGCCCTATTCCCCCACGTAGCAATATGGCAACATAATTTTGTTCCTTAGGGAGGGCGCTTGGTGTGCTTTTTCTTTTAATGTACCTCCAGCATCTAGAGTGGTGCCTGGCCCACAGTGGCATTCGGTGTATTTTGTTGGCTGACACTGCCTCACTGACCTTCCCCTGGCTGTTCTGAGCCCTCAAGAAAGCAATATTATGAGCCCTGTCAGCCCGCAGACTGAGGAGATCTAATGTTAGTGGATGCCAGGAACAAGCTCTGGGCATCCACATAATCTCTGAAACACAGCTTCTCCTCACTCCCACATGCTTTGGAGCCAGTTAATGTTAATAACAATAACAATAATAGTATTTATTTTTAGCTAAAATTCATTGAGGGCTTATTAAATGCCATGTACTGTTGTAAGTATGTGTGTGTGTGTGTCATTACTTTGGTCCTATGTCAGCCCCATGAAATAGGTCCTATTATAGTTCTCATTTTACAAATGAGGAACTGTAACACAGAAAGGGAAGAAAGCTGCTTGCCTGAGGGCAGACTATTCTACCAGTGTTCTTTCAGGATTGGAAATGTGCTATGAATACTTGCATTTTTCTGACTCTGGTGGAGCCTTATCCTGAGTCTTTCAGGACTTTGCATTCTTACCTTAGATATGCCTCATTCTTCACATCTCAGCATAAATGTTGTTTCGTCCAGGAAGCCTTCCCTGATTCTTTGGGTTTAGGATAGGTGTCATTCCTGAGATTCACATGCAGCCTGCATTAACCCTATCAGAGCACTTTATATATCTATCCCTAGAACAGTGCCTGGTACACTGTAAGATGTTCAGCAAGTAAACATTGTGAAGGAATGAGTAAATGAACACTACTCTCTGGATAGAGTTCTGATGTGAATAGAGTGCTTTCCTAGTCTGTGCCCCTGCCACTAGCCTGACATCTCTTGGGACATCACGTCTTCTCTGAAACTTCTTTTTACTTTCCCATCTGCTGGAATGAATATCCATTATATTCCTCACTTGATCCACACCTGCCCTCTCTGAACAATAAAAAGTTTTTGCATTTTTTTTTTTTAGGCAAGGGAGTCAAGAGTTTATTAAGAAAGAAGAAAACTTGAAATAAGTACATAACCTGAGACATGGGTTGCAGGCGGGTTACAGGGTGAGATGCGCCAATGAAAAGCTTTTTGAAGGCAGAGAATGTATTGTATTCAAAACTGCATCCCCAGAACCTAGGGCAGTATTTCTTGAGAGAATGAATGAGTAAATGAATTAACAAATGATCCATTGAGCAGCCCAACAGCCTCTCAGAGACCAGACTTCAGAACTATGATAGGTTACTCCTGCCCTTGGTTTCCTACTCTGTCTCCCCTTGCCTAGGATGCTAAGGTCCAAACACACCTCATATTCACAAGTGTCCTAGAGTACCATCAGGAACCTGTTCCCGTTCAGATTCATGTAGAGGGGCATCTTAGAGATCTGCCTTTGTCTGTGCCTTGAAAGCAGACAAATCCTTGCATAGCAATGGCCAATACCAACACGTCTAGGACCCTGTAGTCTCCACAGCAATCTTCTCACTCCATAAGGCTTTAGATTTGCCTGGCTCCTGTCTCTCGTTTTTGAACTGGGGTTTCTGAGTGAGCCATGAAGATACTGTAGTTCCAGTTCAAATGTCAGTAAAAGTTGGCCCTTTGAAAAGAACATCCCTTTTATCCATATTTAAATTTTAAACTTCTTAGTATAGCTTAAAACTATCTAGATCTAGTCCCATACTTATTTCCAGCCATGGACTAAAGTTTGCTTTTGGTTTACCTGACTTTGACCCTCGATGTTTAACATGAACTTTAGCTCATATACTCAATATATTCATGTTCATTCCTGCCCCTCTCTTTACTCCAGCTTCCCAAATAAAACACTATAATGTTTTATCTTAATTTGCAGTCCTTAGTACTCAATCCCTAACATCAGCTCTTCTCACACAGACTCTGGTCCTTATGTGGATGGAGGTTATGGTGGTTTGGAGCTGTATGTACCCCAGAAAAACATGTTTTTAATCAGTTCCTATGGGTATGAAACTATTTTAATTAGGACCTTTTGATGAGGTTACTTCAGTTAAATTGTGGCCTAGTATGGGTCTTCATACAATTACTGGAGTCCTTTACAAGCAGAATAAAATTCAGATAGCAAGAAAGCCACAGGAAGCAAGAAGTTGAAATCTGGAAGAGAACAGAGCGGCTATCGTGTACATCACCATGTGACAGCAGAGCCCGAGGGTGGCCGGCAGTCAGCCCAGAGCCCCGGTCTTCACAAAAGATGCATCACCCTGATGACAGCATGATCTGGTCTTTCTCTCAGCCTCAAAACAGTGAGCTAAGAAATTCACATTGTTTTGAGCCAACTCATGGCATGACATTTGCTTGATCAGCCAAGGAAACTAAACCAGAGGTTGAAATTCAGATAATTTATTACACTATAAAAGAATTAATATATCAGCCACAGAGATTCAAGTATGGTGTCTCAGAGGAGTAGTACAAAGTCATCTTTATTCTTGTCCCCTTGATTGTAGAGTAGTAAAGCAAATAATTCATTCAGTTTCTTCAACAATGCCTAGTATAATACTGTATTACAAATGTTGTACTTAAGTTGGCTTGGTTGCAGTTGGAGAAATAGCTTGTAACAAGAAGTAGATTCACAGATGAAAACTTCTGGATGATTTTTTGTATTTAGCATAGGTATTCAGCTCTGAAATGACTTAAGTAAAATGTTTAAAGGTGTTAACAACATAAGGATTAAGACAAAGAGAGGACATAACAGCAAAAGAAAAAAAAGGGCAACCGGAAACAGCAGATAGATGAGTGGTATCTGGCATAGCATGTCTCTGAAACAAGTACCCAAGTCACTAGTAGTGAAAGCTGAGGAGCAAAATTATTTAAATCCCAAAACCCACAAAGTCTTGGGAGTTGGTGACTACAGGTATCATGGGAAGTTGGGTGAAGATGAAGAAAAAACATAAGGTTTGGTTGAGAGTCCAAGAAACAAGTCTCCCCAAACAAGCCAGTGATCCTGTCTCATCTTGGCAAGAGAATGAAGGTTCATTTTTAGAGAGATAACAGACAGTCTCAGGAGAGAAGAACCACAGCCACAGCGCAATCAGGGTGGAGGTAGGGGTCTGATGATCAGCAGAGTTTGCAAAGTTGACACGCTGATGTTCAGATCCCCAGCCTTCTGGCACTCTAGCCCCAGAATGTTGACAACCAGGCACACACCCTTCCAGTGAAGAAACCAAAGAGACTTCTCTGGGAAATCTGACCTCATCAAGAGAAAACACCTAAACAGACTGACATACGGGGTTACCCAAGGCAACGGCCAGCCTGATCACACCAGACTGAAGATATCAGCTAAGGATCCCATCCACAAGCATGCAACTCTAATCAGCTAGGTATTGTCTCGTCCTTAAATATGAGCCAGAGACCACATGATATTTGAGGAAAGCATCTATTATGAAAGATAGTAACCAAAAGGAAAAAGAAGTAAAACAGAAACAGCAACCTGGAGGAAATAGAGACTATGCAGAGAAAAGAAAGCATCAAAAAATTCCTCCATTTTCCAGAAAGAGATGAGAAAAGGCATTACATTTGTGAAGAAAAAAGGTGAACAAAACAATGGCTCTTAGAAACTAAAACTATGAAATCAGAAAGGAAAAATTCAATAGAATATTTGGAATAAAGAATATAGAATAAAAATGCAAAGACACAGAAACAGAAAAGATAAAATTAGTGGACCAGTTCAGGTAGACCAACATCCAAATACAAAAGAGTTCAAAAAAGAATGAAAAGAGAAAATGAAGAGGAGGAAATCTTCAAATAACTATTTCAATAAATTTCCCCAGAAATGAGGATCTGTGTTGCCTTATGCAATGGTCTTCCAAGAGTTGAGCACCATGGATAAAAATGGGTTCTCACTAATGCACATCACTGTGACATTTCCTAACTTCAGGAAAAAGAGAAGATGGTTTATACTCCCAGAGAAAATAAAACGAGTTTTACACAGAGGATCAAGGATCGTGAGAGTTCTTAACAAAAATCTGAAATAAAATTATTTCCCAGATACAAATCCATCCAAACCACCAATTAAGGGTAAAAGTAAGCAATCAAGACTTCAAAAAATTCACCCCCCATGTGTCCACTCTCAGGAAGCTACTGGAAGATAACTATTGAAATGAGGGAGTAAATTTAGAGAAAGACATGGGATCCAGGAAATGAGGATTCAACACAAGAGAGGCAAAATAGAGAAAGAAGCACAAGATGGCCCTGTAGCAGGCCCAGAAAGTAACAGGCCACCCTGGAGCCCATCACAACATGCAGGTGAGATTTCATTAAGGAAATCAAACTGATGGAATACACAATGTGTTTGAACATGTAAAGAGGAGATTTTAACAGCTGTGAAAAAAAATGGCAGTTGAAAGAAAAACATGACAAATATTATCAATGGGGGAGAAAAATAGAATATACATAGAAAGGAAAAGTTGTCATAGTGTAATACGTGGATTAATTGTGAATCTTGTTTCCTAGCCATGTTGCTATAAACATTGTGTGTTGATTTAACCAAAATTACAATGTATTTGCTTACATGTGTGCCTGTGTGTGATGGGGCAGAGCAAAATAAAGTCAACTCTTCATTTTCTGTAGCTAAAAGTCAGTAAATAGCAACTAAAACTTTTTAAAAGTGGCAATATATTGCAGAATTGTGTGGGAGAGAGTATAAACTACAATGTGAACTATGGTCCATGCTCAATGGCAATGCCACAGGATGCGTTTATCAATTGCAATGAATGTGCCACACTAATGAAGGACGTTGTTTATGTGGGAGGGTGTGGGAAGTGTGGGGAGCAGGGCATATGGGAATCCCTATATTTTTTGTGTAACATTTGTGTAATCTAAGTATCTTTTTAAAAATTAAAATAATATATATATTTTTTAAATGTGCTCTTCTCTGGGGGGAAAAAATGGCAATATAGTACATTATTTAGACGTAAGAAGATAAATACCAGCAGGACCTCATGAAGGGAAAGTGGAAGAACAAGATGTAAGACGCCCTTAATATATTTTACGTTCCCTGGAAAATATCTTACAAAGGATGTAACATTTTCTTAGCAAAGAAACTTCTTTATATGCTATGGTCACATTTCTACATATTCATCTAAAGAACTATGGGTCACCGTTCACGAGGTTGCAGAGTCACGACTTTGCCCTCACTCTAGCTTCAGGAGTTCCTAAGCCCACCACATGTGGTTATTCGTTTTAACCTAGTTTTTATTCACTGTCAGTCCTTGCCTGCAGAGTTTGGTCTTTCCATTTTCACATTCATACCTGCAATTTCTAGTGTGTTCTCCACTTTCCACCAGAGCAACTTCACTTCTGTCCTGCTGCAACGTGATTGCCTTCCCATTAAATCAAGGTCAAACCCAGGCGCTTTCTGTTCTTCTGACTAAGCTGGCTGCTCTGTCTCATTACTAATCTTACCAATATTGATGACCTGATTAGATTCCAATTACCAGTCCCTTCAGTCTTGGTACATAATTGAATTAGAATATGGAGGCATCAACTACATGAGCCTCTCTGCTCTTAAAATTATTGCGTACAGTGCATAAGGAAAGATGCTCTGCTCCCAACTAAATTAGGTATGCAATAGACCAGGTCTGTTTTAAAATTAAGCTTCAGTGTAGGTGCCTGTTGGGTAGGAGGTTGGGGGTCCATTAGTAAAATAATTTTAAATTCTCTGGGATGAAAACATCACTGACTGGGAAGACATTAACAACATTAAAGAACAAGTAAATAACTATTCATTCATTTACTCATCCATTCATTTAAAAGTATTTGGTGATAATCTGCTCTCTGCTAGTTATGCTGGTCATCAGGGATAGAGAATGATAGAGGCATGGTCTCAGACCCATGGAGCTTGTAATTGAACAAGGAAGTCAGTCATCAGAACCATTGAGAAAGGCTTAGACATCTTTCACTCATAATTCTAGAGTATAACATTTTCAAAAATATGAAAGTCACTCAAAATACCAAACAAACCTTTCTTAGACATGGGGTAGGGGAAGAGAAAGATAATATTTATTATTCAGACTTGCCTGTGTCCCCTTCTCTAGCTAATAATGATGTGATCCAGTGATCCCTGCTTATTTATGATAGGAGATTCCCGTGGAGACATAGGATTCATCTGAGAAACCACGAAAGGAAATATATTCTACAAAATAAAGTTGAGACCATTGTCCTCTATTCCCTGTCTCCTTTCCAGCTGCACAATCAGTGTGTCCTAATGGCATAGTCCATGAACTTCAGATACAGTCACTGATCTCTTATCTCCCTACTTTTCTAAATTCCCACTGCAAGCCTGAAGTAGCTTCTCCTTCTGTTGACCTGTGTCAGTAGTGACAAGTTGTTCTATAATTTTCCTCAACAGAAGTAAAGTCTAACTTCTCTAGAAAATTCCATAATAAAACTCTCTTGAGATTTCCTACAACTGGCTGTTACCATGTTTAACAAAGTACACTCCTAGCAGACAAATGGCATCATGTGTAGTGGATGCTCTGATGTGCTTCCTAGATCCCTCAATAAATGAAGCACTTGTTCCCCCAGCTGCTGGAAATAATGGCAAAAGATTATTTTCAATCATTAGACTTTTTTGAGGATTGCTCTAGTGCAGGGGTTCTAAACAAGGGGTCTGTGAGCTTGAATTGAAATAAAAAAAAAATTCTTGTGAGAATATGTTGGTGCAGGTGTGATATATTTATTAAATAATACACAGTATAGTGTGGACTTATGAAGGGGTCTGTGGTTTTCACCTGACTGGCAAAGGGGTCTGTGGAACAAAAAACTTTAAGAACCCCTGCTTAGTGGAAGTAAACTGTCTTGCTCAAAGTGATACCTCCATCCAGGAACAGCTCGTATCCACACGTCAATGTGGAGATTCAAAGACTTGGCTGCTGCCTCATCCCTATTCAAGCTCCAGAGCTTCCCATGAGGTCAGCTGAAGTCTTCATGGGGACTGCACTGCTGCTCCACTTCTCCTTCTGCCCAACCCTGTTTCCTTCCCCTCCCTTTTATTGCCCAATAGCAATCCCTAATTAGTGACCTGCTAGTTAACCTTGGTCTCAAAATTGTTTCCCAGAGAATCCGATATGTGAAAGCAGATTAACTAGCTTAGAAACATTATGCCTCTCTGCTCCAGAACTTGATTAAATGGAGAGTCTGGAAAGTAATTTTGGTTGAATGTGGAACTGTTGGTAAACATCAGCCATGTAATTTAAAATTAAAAACACAAGAGGTCTCCCAGCCTTTCCTCAAACCTCTGCCACTAAAGAGGATTCTGATTTGGCCAGCTTCAAGGACCTTCTGCCACATCTTCCATTAAGGTCATGCCTTGTTTGCCTGGAGAATCAGAATGGAAGAGAGAGAAGACGAGAACAAGAAAATGAGAACAAATGATGAGAGCAGAAGGGTTTTGGGAGTGAAGTTGGGAGTGAGAAGCAGAAATTATGTATGTGTTCAGTAGATGGGAGAGGAAAAAAAGGAGGTTGGAAGAATTATTAATGGGCATTAAGTATCCCCTTCATGTGATTAGATTTGGCCCACCCAGAAAATCTCACTATTTTAATGCCTACTGATTAGTAACCTTAATTACTTCTTCAAGATCTTGCCATGTAAGATAGCATCATCACAAGAATAACACAGGGGGGTAAAGTCCATCTAGAATTATACCTGACATAGAGCTTCATTTTAATCAACTCTTATTGAGGATAACATTTGGATCACATTATGAATTAAATAGCACTGACAGAAAATTGTGGCTACAGACTCTCAATATCACTTTGCTGATAATGAAGTTTATGTTTGTTTGCTTGCTTGCATTTAAGTTCCTGGAGGAGTAGACTATGATATCTTTTTTTTTTTTTTTTAAGATTTTTATTTATTTATTTATCCCCCCTTGCTGCTTGTGCTCGCTGTGTCCATTTGCTGTGCATTTTTCTGTGTCTACTTGTCTCCCTTTGTTGCGTTATCTTGCTGCGTCAGCTCACCATGCTGCACGGGCTGGCTTGCCTTCACCAGGAGGCCCCAGGAATCGAACCCGGGGCCTCCCATATGGTAAACGGGAGCCCTATTGATTAAGCCACATCCGCTTCCCGACTATGATATCTTGAATCAAAGTTTTTTCCTGTCTAATTTCCCTGGGATATTATGTAGCACATAAATAGTTGGAGAATATCAATTCTATCATTACTTTCTTACTCTGTACTACAGATGCCAAGAATATCAGGTGGATCTGTCAAGAATTTTATGTGGCCTTTTGAGATGGCACAAGGTAGACTACCTGGTAGCATCCCAGCCTGTGGCATTACTCAGTAGAAGGATTTGTGACGGCCAGGACAAACAGCCTCCTCCACATATTTCTTTGTAAACAAACATCCATAGTTTAAAGGGTTGGAGCCAGCTAAGAGTGACAGAGGATTCATTAAAAATGACCTTGAATCCAACATGCAAGCATTCATTCATTCTATTAATCTTCAATAAATACTTATTAAGGGCCTACTCTATAACATGCCCACTTTGGGTACTGTGTTGAACAAGATGGATAAAGTCTCTGTCTCAAGAAGTTTGCACTCTAGTAGAGGCAGCAAAGGATAAACAAACCAATACACATTAGATAATATAAATAAGGAGATGGCAGAATGTGCTAAGTGTTATGGAGGGAATTTAAACAGGGTGATGTAAGAGAGAGTTACTGGGTACATACTTTAGTTTAGGTACTCAGGGAAGGCCTCTCTGAACCAATGACATTTAAGATGACATCTGAATGACAAGAGGAAGCCAGGTGAGCAAAGGTCAGGTGAAAGAGCAGCCCAGGAATAAGGAATAGTTGCTTTAAATACCCCAGGGCAGGCAGAGACCTGGCATGTCTAAAGAATGGAAAGACCAGTGTGGCAAAAGCATAATGGGCTAGGGGGATTGGTGTGACAGGAGGTGAGCCAGGTAGGCTGGGGTCAAGTTACAGAGGGCGTTGTAAGCCAGGGAAGGCAATGAATTTGGAGTTTTGTTTTTTGTGTTTTTTTTTTTTATGATTGATGAGAAATCTTTGGTACGTTTTAGACAGGGAGGTGATGTGAGAAGACTGCTCATTTTAAATGGTTACTCCTGATGCTTTAGTGAATGATAGTGAGGAAAAATGAAGGCAGGGAAAGCAATTAACAGCCTATTGTAGTATCCCAGGTAAGAGGGGATGTTAGTTTGGATTAAAGATGCAGTGTAGGGGTCGGATGTGGCTCAACTGGTTGGGCGTCCGTCTCCCATATGGAGGGACCCGGGTTCGATCCCCGGGACCTCCCGGTAAAAAAAAATAAATAAAAATAAAAAAATAAAAATAAAAAAAGATGCAGTGTTGGAAATGAAGTGACGGTTAAGGATATGTTTTTAGGGAATAAAATAAGACCTACTGAGGATTTGATGATGGGTTGGAAGGAAAAGGGAGGAAATAAGAATAATTCTTAGATTTATGCTTTGAGCAACTGTTTGAGTGCACTGTGGTGCTAATTATTAGCTGAGATGGAAACGACTAAAGGAAGAGCAGGTCTGAAAGAAAACCAAAGTTTATGGTTTGCTGTGTAACTACAAATGCATATAAGGATATTAAATACACATTAAAGTATTTTTTAAAGTAGAGGTGTGGTAGAGGCAAGGAATGGGGATTCAGTTTTTGAGGATGTAGATGGCATTTAAAATTATGGGATTCCTATGCTCACCCAGAGGAGAGCACAGAGTGAGAAGGGAAAGAGGGAAGATGGGGCTATAGGACAGAGTCTCACAGCAATCTAAGAGTGGACAAGCCCAGGAGGTAGAACCAGTAAAGGCAAATTAGATAGGTGGCTAAAAGAAAAACAGAGAACAGAGTGGTTCAAAATCCAAGAAAAGAAAATGTTCCAAGAAGGGGCCAATAGTTGACTGTGTAAAAGGTTGCTGAGAAGTCATTGGCAGCATTGAGCAGACTAGAACCATTTGAATACAGACACTTGAGCTCACTTGGAGTGGGTGAGGGAGAAAATGTGAGGTGAGGAAGTAGAGTCAGAGACCACAGGTAGCTATTCCCTAAACTTGTGCTGTGACGAGAAACAGAGTAATGGGTTAGTAGCTAGAGAAGAAGCAAGGAAGGGAGAATTTCTTTTTAGACACTATAGCAAAGATCCATCCAGTTGAGAAAGAAAAATTGATGACACTTCCCCAGGTAGGCAATATTCAGTCTTGACGCAAGAGGCAAAGGTATTTTGCATAGGAGATCTGAAAACCTTGTGCTGTCTAGTAATATAGAACTCTTATTTTCCCCATCAAAAATGTAAAAATTCCTTCAACTGTTAATCAAATATTGGCCAATCACTATACAGAAAAGAAAGGCAGGAAGGAATAAGCAAGATGCACACATAATACAACAGAGAGTTGTGCATGCCATATAAGAAATATTAATAAGAAGCCATGTAAAATCAGTACAGAGAGAAAATCTGGCATCAATTTTAAGCTACTGTGCCAAGCAGGGTGAGCGATCATTAAACTGGCATTGGGCCAGTATATGTGTGGGAGTATATGGCATGGAAAAGATTATGAACACTCGCCTAAGTGATGAAAGGTAGGTACCTCCTCCTAGGTTATACTGGTTCCTCTATTTGGAGGCCACAATAAACCTCACAATTTCACCTCTGCTCATACAGAACATAGGGAAAAGGATCATTATAAGCATATCATGTTGTATCTAAATGTAACTCTAAAGATTCAACCAAAAAGCTAGCAGCCTAAGCATGAAAAATATGCAAATATTCTAATCTCCAAATTTTCTATGACATTGTTTCTCTAAATTTAATGCCACTATAAGGGGAATCTTTGGTCCGTATCTTTTAGGGAGAGTTTTCACATCAATACACATATACTTACACACACAAAGTCACTCACATTCACCTGCCTGCACACACATTACCCACAGTCTCACATGTGTTTACATATAGTAGTTGAAGTGTTCCCTCCCATATTCATGCCTACCTTGAACCTCAGAATGTGACATTATTTGGAAATAGGATCTTTGCAGATGTAATTAGTTAAGGATCTCGGGATGCACTCAACCTGGGTTTAGGGTGGGCTCTAATTCCAGCTACTGGTGTCCTAAGAAGAGGAGAGGCCCCAAGAGACCCAGGGTAGATGAGAAGATGCAGTGAAGATGGGGGTGGAGATTAGAGCAATGTGTGTGTGCAAGTCAAGGCTCGCCAAGGATGGCCAGCAACTGGCTGCAGCTGGAAAGACACAGAGGGCAGTTTCTCCCTCAGGGCATCGAGAAGGAACCAAGTCCGCAGACACTTCAATTTTGGACTTATGGCCTCCTGGTCTGTGAGGGAATAAGTTTCTGTTGTTATAAGCTAACCAGTCGGTGATGATTTGTTATAGCAGCCCTAGGAGACTAAGACAGTGTGTATAGCTATATGTAAAAGCAGGAAAAATTAGTGCTAACATGAATACACAAATTTCAGGTCAGATTTAAAGTAAAAGTCGATTTATTGTAATGACTAGCTAGCCTACATAATAAACTTGAGTTTGTTTGGACAGAGTGTTTAAACTTGACTTTATGCAACAATGGTAAACATAACTCCATCTCATAAAAGAAAAGGTCTATGATAAAAAGAAAGTGTCCTTTTTATATTTCAATTCTTATCTGGCTTTAATTCAGAAAAGTTGCAGCTATAAGAACAGACACTTTCTCTGTTTCCATAGATCCACTAATGAAGTCTCTTTACACGTTCAGGGAGGCAGGGTTTGCCCTGGTTAAGTCCAGTTCTTTCTAGTGGGTCTGGCTGAGTCCCAGTCTTCTCTGGCATTTCCTAGTTATGCTTCCTAAGACAAGTTAGGTAACTGCTCAATCACTTAATTATTAAAGTTTGGATAAAAATGGCTGACCACCTCATAGATTTTTTCTCAAAATCAAATGAAATAGTATATGCTTATTATTTTATACAGTTTACAACCCATAGAAAGCATTCAGTAAATGTTAATATTATTTTTTATTATTTTATTACTTACTGGTAGCTTACTAGGTTAAAATGTATCTCCACCATCGTTACTGCATACATTGAGCACTTGCCATGCGTTACCCTATGCTAGGTGCTGGGATACAACATTGAATGCAACTCAGAATTTGCCTGAAAGAACTCACAGGACATATTCCTCACAGACTCAGATACAGACCAAGCAAAATGCAGGGCTATTCTTTATTACACCTGCCATCCTCAAACTCACATATCTTTCTAACAAATTATTTTTAAAATGTGTTCTCTAGGTATGTGGGAGATAAACCATTACAATAGAGAGATCATAACAAGCCTGAAGGTATAGGAAGGAAAACAAGTCAGCATTCTTAATATAATTTAACATTAAGTTCCTGATAAACAAAACTAAATATAGCAAAAATTACACATGCCCAGAAATTGTGTCTGTTTGGTAAAAAGAATCACATCAGTAAAATGTGACAGACAGCAAATCCCACAGTTCTATCCCTGCCAAAATCTCCCAGCTGCCATCCCAACTCTGACAGCCACACCCAGGGATGCCAATTATGGCGTGCTTCAGCTGCAGAAGGAGAAGCCAGTACTCTCCTTGTCTTAGCTTCTGAGAGCTGCATCACAAATACTACACAATGGTTTGCCCTAAACAATAGGAATTTATTGGCTTACAGTTTTGAGGCTGGGTGAAGTCCAAAATCTAGATATCTGTAAGGCTGGCTTTCTCCAGGAAGAATGCAGTGTTCTACAGGCAAATCTTGGGGTTCCTTGGCTTGTATATCTGGTCCCATCACATGGCCGCCATGCCCTCTCCTTTCTCCTCTGTGTTCCTTCTTCTCCCTGTGGCCTTCTCTGACCCTGGCTTCCAGTTTCTTCTCTTTAAAAGGCCTACAGTAATCTGGATTAAGGCCCACCCTAATTCTGTTGGCCACAATTTAACTAAAAATAACATCTTCAAGAGATCCTATTTACAATGGGTTTAAACCCAAAGGAATGTGGATTAACAACATGCCAAAATTGGGGTAATCTACCCCATCTCCATCAATAATTATTTCATCTCAGTATAAAATTTCCAAGAGAGATTTCTTAATGCAGCAATCCCAATTCTTTTTTGGAAGGAGGCCTGGTATATTTTTAGTTAATTTCATTCTTTATTTAGATTTCCATTATCAGTCAAATTATTGGTTTGTATAATGAATGTCCTAAAAAAAAAAAAAAAAAAAAAATGTCCTGAGTTCACTGTCATGGTAAGTGCCTCCCTGTGGAGGCTCACCCATGCCTGATTTCCACATGCTGACCCACATTTCTCCCAGCAGAGATCTAAGTTCAGGGGTGCTTAACTCAAGGCTCCTCTAGCCTAGTGTTCCCCTTTGGCCATGCTGCTGTCCATTTCCAGGTCACTCCTTTGGCTGTCAGTTATGTACTGTCTTCTGTCTCGTATTTACCTTTTCATGAGTTCAGGCCTTCTGCCTCACTAAACAGATTTTAAGGCCCTTGAAGTCGGAGTACTTTGAAGTGATCTATAATTTTGATTGTATTTGCAATCAAATTCAGGAATTTTAAGGAACTTTTTAGTGAAGTAATATAAAAGAAAATAAGTACCATTAATTGAGCATTTACTAGGTATCAGACATTTTTATATATATTATTAATTTTAAACTTTGCAAAAATCATAACAATTTGACTTAATTTAGCCCCATTTTATAGAAGAATAAACTAACTCAGGTTTAGTAACACTCTTGTTCTAGTAACACAGTTGGGTTTTACATGCATCTCAGTCTCGATATAACATTCAACTCTGAACTATTATATTCTCCTTTCACATTTAGTGCTGGATGTTGCATATGATATGCTATCAGTATTGCATTACTGTAATTGAACAGTGAGTCACCCTAATTCAAAGCCCTTGCTGCTAAATCAATTCTTCACTATTATGCGTCTTTGTTTTTATGGCCCCATTTCTCCTGACAACCAGTTCCAGAAAACTCCACTTTTCAAACTCTTAAGAGAACCAGCAATAAAAGAAGAGGAAAGAGAGAGGAGGAACTGCCTTCAGTTCTACCAAGATAAGTGGTTCCTCCTTCATCTAAAGAAGGACTACTAAAACTCTCAAGGAGAGCAATGAATTTTAATTTGAGGAGTTATTTTGAGTTACAACGATTATTTTAAATACTTTCAGTCTGGATCTTCCAGAAATATCCTTCAACCAAACATTCTTGGGAAAGATTATGATTTCTTCAGTTTGAGATTGAAAGTGTCAAAGGTCTCAGATCTACCACTGAAATCATAACAAAGAATTCTTAGTATATATATTCTTATTTTATATTTGCAATGCAGTTGGTTGATATTTGGAAAGAGGCCTAGAAACCCTACAATTATAATCAAGTTTATAAATTCTGTTCTCACTTAATTATAAATCCTGATTACATTTTCTCTGCCAGATTCCTACCCAACGTTCCCATTTGATAATGAGCTCCATAAAAGCTACCCAGTGCACATGATTTCATGTGATGTTTCCCCAGGTACCAATGAACTCTGACTTGGAAAGATTATTCTGAGTACCTGCATCTGGAAGTGAATTTCCTGAATCCTGCCATTCTCTGGTGTGCTATGATAAAACCCACTAACTGGGTCACAGAAGTGCAAAGGGAGCTCTCCTAAACAATAACAGGGGTGACTTATTGCACTTCCTTCTTTATGTTAAGAATTTTTCCAGGGCTTAAAAGGTTTATGCAAACCTACACTGAATACAGTGAAATATAAATATAGATGATACAGCAGTATATATATACAGCCATGCAATTTAACCTCCTTCCAGAACCATTTCCTTAGAATCAGACAAGAGAACCTTGACCTCAGCTCTCGACTGAAGATGACTAAACATTACCTCTAACATCTTGTAGGGAAATGCTCTCAAAACTGTTACGGGCTCTCTTTCTTTGAATTAAGCAGCCCAGAGAGCATCAAGAAACACTTTTCTTGACAAAAATCAGTCATTGTTATAGGGATACATTGTAAGGATAAATTGCAATGTTGTAATGTCCAAATTAAACAAAAACACATTTAGTTAAATATATTTTATATGTGACTTTATGAGAAAATAAATCTTTTTGAATGTTTTCCTTAAATAGTGTTCCTTGGTTCTAATTTTAGTGCGGGCCCTTTCACATTCCATCAGGAAAACTCCAGGAAAAATAGGAAGGAGAAGAGACATTGCCAGAATGAAAATTTATGAATATTTATACTACATAGATAAGCAAGAACTCCACTATTAGTTTCTCCCAGCCTCAAGATCTTTTTAGGATGGAAGGATTAAAATGTGACTCATTGATATCTAATATGATTACTTCACTCTCTCCCTTTCTTGCTTCTGCAATAAAAGTGTGAGAGTTTCCTATTTCCCCTATATACTTTTGTGACTATGAAATTCACATTTACACAGCATAACATTCGTTTTTACAAATGTTGCATCGGTATAAACAGTGAGTTTAGTCATTCCACTAAAGATGAAAATCATTGCATTTTTTTGTCTCACATTAACACAGAACTTCAGACAAAAAGATGAGGCAGAACAAATGAAAATTGGAAATGAGTCATTCTGTCCTAGGACCAGACAGCTGATTTTTTTTTTTTTTTTTTTAAGGTATCAGGGGCCAGGGGTTGAACCTGGGACCTCGTATATAGGAAGCCAGAGCTCAACCACAGAGCCACATGGCTTCCCCAAGTTGGTTTTACCATTTATTTTTGCTTTTTTTTCAGGAGGCACTGGGAACCAAACCTGGGACCTTCCACGTGGGAGGCAGGCACTCAACTGCTTGAGCCACATCCGCTCCCTGATTTTAATAATTAACAGAGAAGGGTGGATGAAGCACATCTTGAAAAATATTTTTAAACAAACTACAAATCTCCAATCTTATTTGGTGTTCCTAAGAACAAACATCTTGTCCTTTTGTTGCTCTAGCACAGCAGTTAATGTTCTCCACAGGCCCCAACCCCAGGAAAGAAGGAATCATAAAGAGACAGGTTTCCAAATGAAGAAATAATGCCGAAACAATGATAATTTACCACTGGTAATCAAACCTTTGTTTTGAAGTATTTTCATATTCAAACTACTTTATGATTTGCTAGGAATGAAGGAAGAGCATACAATGATGACAGTTAAGATTACAGAGTAAATTTATATTCAAACTAAGAGATGGTCTCAGAATCTGATTTATAAACAAAATTCTGAGTGGTGCTCACAAAACAGTAAGCCCATCAAAATCTTAATCCAATACTATATATGCTTATATTTCTGACTTCAGGGAGGTTCATATTACCTTTCAAGTTCATGTGTGTAAAATACTAATAAGTATGTGGCTTTTTACTCTATGAGTATATATGTCAACATTTTATAAGCAAAAAGAGGAGGAGGTTTGGATACTGTTGCTAGAGAATGATGCAAAAAACAATGTGTTTATGTACCCCTGACATTAGAAGAAGGATTAAAAACTTTCTCATCCCATCTTCCCTCCCGGTTCAAGGTAAATAAATAACCACAATGGACTATAGATTTTCATACTGCTTTACTACAAAGACCAAAAGAGAGTTGTACCTTGAACACAGGAAGTTAAATTTGAATTTCAGATAAAAAATTATTTTTAGTATAAATATGTCCCAAATATTGCACAGGACTTAATTATGCTAAAAATTTATTAGTTACTTGTGTGAAATTCAAATTTATCTGAGAGACAGTCCTTTGCTTTGTTCTAAACCTGAAAACTCTATTAGAAAACTAAATGGGCACTACATTGTCATATCATAGAGAACCACCAAGACATTTATCATTTGCACAGGACCTTGCACTCTATCATGTTTATATATTTGAATACATGGCTTTTATGGACACCACCATTTGGAAATCAAAGTGATTCCTCTTTTAGCATGGTTTAGAGTCAACTCCTAGCACCCTACTTGCTTGTTGTGTGATTTTGGTCCAGTTACTTAGTATTTCTATTCCTCAGTCTTATTGCTCATAAAAACTAGGATATCAATACATACCTCATAAGTACTATAAAGTAAATGAACTATTATCTTTCCCATGCTTAGCGCAATGCCTGACAAATAGTAATCGATTTAGTAAAGTGCAGTAATTAAGAGAGCTCTAGAACAAACTAAACTAGATTCAAAGCAGACTACATAATTTCCTAACAGTGTAATCTTGGGCAGGTTGCTATATCTTTCACTGTTCAAGTTCTTCATTTGAATATAGGGATAATGATAGTAACTCACTCAAAGGGTTGTTATGTAAATGAAAGAATCATTGCATATAAAGCCCTAACAATAATATGATGATGATGAATCCAAACAATTAATATCTTTCAGGATATCAATAAATACTTGTTAACTAATTAATTGCTTGCACAATTTCCAACCTAACATTATCAAATGCATGTAAATTACATTCCTATTCGAAATTATTATGCAAAATTTTTGCCTTTTATTTTGAATTTTGTGTTAAAACTCATCTCCTAAATTCTAGGCTCTACCACAATCAGAATAAAAATTCACATCTGAACAATATACATGTTTACTAGAACATTTGAAATATAAATTTAGGAGGACTATTATTCTCTCACTTATCTAGAAGGATGAGAACCTAGTATTTATAAACTAAGTCAGGTATTTTTTTTAATTTTGGTTTATAACTCATCCACAAATGTAATATCAACCCTGGGGCATAGACACTGATTTGATTGAAAGTTGTTAGTACCTAATGAAATAAACTACTCAATTGATGAAATTCCTGCTAAAAGTAATATCCTGACCAAAGGATTCACCTTTTACATGTGTCTAGATGCATTGACTATCATCCTATTGAATACAAAACAAAAGCTTTAAAATAAAGTTTGTTGAAAAGTTTAAAAACTATGATAGTTTGTCTTCTAATTCCTTTACTTCTCTCAAGTATTTCCATTTATAAAAAGTCAAACTAAATGCCTGAAAAGATGATACAGAGAAGTAAAATTAGCATGAAGACTGGGTTAGCAAAATTTATGGAGTTGGATTCATCGAGATACACTGGGTCATGCCACTGTAACACATTAACCCCACACTTAAATGACCTTAATACATCAAAGGTTTATTTCGGATTCATGCTACATGGCCAACGCAGGCCAGTAAAAGATTCTTTTCCTCATACTCATTCAGGGATCCAGGCAAATGGAGATTTCACTTTGGAGTTCACCAAGGTAGAGCAAGTGGAGAGACTTTTACCTGTTCTTAAACGCCTCAGTGCAGAAATCACATGGTCACTTCCAAGACAATCTGTTGGTTAGAAAACCACATGGCTGGATATAACTGGAAAGGGGCCAGAAAATGTGAGCAAACACAGGTTATTTTGTGAACACTCAGTGTCTGTGCTAAGGGGCTACTATCCTCACATAGTCAAGCGCAATTCTCACCATTGCAGCTCTTCTAAGTGTATGAAGCTACTAGCAACAAAAGCCTGCCTTGGCCTCACAATACACCAGGCACTATATTATTCTCCACAGTTAGGCTTGAGATAAAAAAGAGAACATGATTATGGTTCACAGGGTTTAATTATTTCTTTCTAACCAGCCATAGTTGAACTTGTCAGCCATGTTGATATTGAGTAATTGCCTAGATATCTTGTCTTTCCTCACAATTTGATTTCTTTTCATAATGAAATCTCAGGGAATCTGTTGTTTCCTTTACTACAGATGTTCCTCATTTGATGTTATAAATGTGCCACTGAAAAGTTATGTGTAAATCAGATTTTTATAAATTGAATCACAATCCCATTAACTTTATCTTTTGCTTCTGCTTTGCAGTAGCTCCAGACAATTTATCTTTAAATTAGTCTCAGTTTTACAGAGAAGAGTGACAGGTCAGAGGGTATTTCCCAATAGACTGGGATAAGAATAAATCTTCCATCACCAGGATATAGACTGCTTCACATTGACATGTTATCGAAGTTCACTTAGGGAAAAGATACTTTTTGAAAAGAAAAAAAAAAAAGGAAAGTGGCAGAGAAACAAAGTATGGGAGAAAGGAAATTACTTCTACTTTAAGGAGATGTCACCTAATAAAGAATACTTAATATGAAAGCAAGTGATTTTTCTGTGATGGTGCATGCTTGTACAGAGCATTGGAATCTTTTTCAGGAGATATATTAGATACAATGAGATCTACTCAAATAAATTATCAGCCCCATTTCTCAGACTCATTTGATGAAAAATAAAAATTCACAGTGAAATAAATAAAAGGAAGGAGGTACAAAAAGAGGAGAAATGGGCAGGTATTTTGTTATCTCTTCAGATATGAGTTCCTGCATTAATTTCATTAAATAAACACTGAAATACTGAATACCTTTTATTGAAAACTGAACAATTCTCCCTTTCCCCTTTTTCCCAAAATGGTTTGCCATAGTCTCTAGGACCTGGAGGATAGTCAGTTGTGCATGAAAGAGCTTTCCTTATCTCATATGTTATGCTGAGTTGTTTTTCCTATAGCCCAACTTTATTCCAGTGGTTTTTCACTGATCCGTAAAAATCACAGACTCATAGAATCTTACAGTAGAGAGAGACTTAAGAAACCACTAATCCTCTTTTGTGTGTTCTGAGCCATTTTCCACCAAAGTACGAGGAAATATCACTGAGAAATAAAAAAGCCATAAGATGAATAGCACAGAGTAGAATTGACTCCGTGAGAACAAGAAAGAGCCAAAAAGATATAGTAGAACTGAAAGGCATAGTAAAGCTAAATTCGCTTTTCCAATCACTTTCTTGCTCCATGTATTTCCCACATCTTCCCTGATTACAAGATGTTATGACATAGCCTTCACACCAGTTATTCATGCTTTAACTCTGCTGCTTTTGCCCTAGGGCAATTATTATTTGATACATGTCAAATGTAACATAGATGCATGAAAATGGTAGTGTTTTGTCAGAATGAACACGAGGTTATAGAATTTGGTATAACATGAAAATACAAGTTAAGTCACAGAGGTATGTGAACAAATAAGAGAAAATCAATGATTAAATTACTAAGAACTAAATTACTCAGTTAAGGTCAGAGATTGGAAACCAATTTTGGAAACCAAATAGAGAAGATAACTTGGAAAGAATGAGAAACTGAGGGGGTCCATTACAGCCTCAGAAGCTGCCCGAGACTCAGGAAAATGCCTTGAGAGCCCCTGAATTTGTACTTTGTTATTTAATTTAAGTTATGTGTAAAACAATAGATGTTTCACCATGTCTTAGCTTGCCAGGCTGCTGTGACAAATGTCACGAAATGGATTAGCTTAACAACAAGTACTTATTAGTTCATGGTTTCAGAAATTAGAAGCCACAAGTCACAATGTCAGCAAGGCATGCCCTCTCCCTAAAATCTGTAGCATTCTGGTACTGGCTTGTCACAATCCTTGGGGTAACTTGGTTTGCATCTCTGCCTCCCCTCACATGGCTATCTCTCTCTCCTTGAGGGCTACTCTTCCAGTTTTCTGACCTCTGGTTTCTCCCTGTGGCTTTCTCTGACTTTTTCATAAGGTCTCTGGTAATATGGAGTAAGTCCCACCCTGGTTCCATTGAGCCACATCTTAACTAAAAACATCTTCAAAAGGTCCTATTTACACATGAGTTCATGTGTAAATCTTAATCCTTAATACTCTCAGGATTAAAATTAAGAACTTGTTTTGTTGGCATACAAGGTGGGGTACTCTAAGGCTTCTGTGATGGAGGAGGTACTCCAGATACCAAAGAGGTAATGGTGGAGTGAAAGGGGAAGTTCCCACCACCTACATGTGGGGGTGGGTGGGCCCAGGGAGTGGTGGTGGAAAACAAACTCCATTACCAGCAACACAGCTCTCAATGAAGCAAGCAAAACAGGCTTTCTACTTTTTCTTATTTATTTCTTTCTAATCTACCTTTCTCACTTCAACCCACCCCTTATTAACCACTTCAGGATGAGATTTAAACCTTAATATATCCTTGCATCTGTAGACCCTGGCATATTACCTGGCACACAGTCTGGCTTCAGTGAATATTTGCTGAAAGAAATGGATGGATGGATGGATGGATGGATAAGAGGAAAAAGGAGGAAGGGATAACAGATAAATAAAAATCAATTTTAAAAAAAGATTTTTCCCTAAGATTCGGAGAACATTTGAGACCTACAGTTTGCTTACCACCTTGGTCTAGGCAGCCCCCCAATCTGAAACTAAATTTCGTCATCAGTAAAATGAACATAGCATTACCTACCTCACTGATATACTGTGAGTATTAAATGCGTTTATCTATGTGAAAGTACTTTGGGAAACATACGATGATATAACAAGCATTAGGGTGATGTTGCTATTATTTTGTTTCAACCGCATTTTCATTTGAGATCATTGTTCTGAATTTTAGCCTGCATGAGCCAATTGGAAGCATATTAAAAATGCATATACACCCCATACTCCCAAAAATTCTCAGTCAGAGAATTTAAGGCCCAAGAACTCACGTGCTTAACAAGCTTCAAAGGGGATGTGCCAAAAGTGGTCTGCAGAATGCACTTTGAGAAAAGTGCGTTTTATAGCTTTAGTGCTATAAAAGCAGCTTCCCACCACCTTCTGACAGAAGGAACTTTGGGCCAGAGCATGGTAAGGAGAGCAATAAACCAATAGCCACACAAAGACCAAGACAGTTATTTGTAACAGACTGAACTTCCAATCAAATTTACCAGGATAGATAACTTCAGGATCATTCAATATTAGAGGCATATAAATATCTGAGTGAATTAGGTAAAGGTGTGAAGGGATTTGAATTTTCCTAACAGTTACAAGAGATGCTTTATAATGTTTCTGCAGAAATCACCTAAGTTAGGTGAGAAAATCACTTTGTATATAGAAAATGTTCACACAATGTGTCAAAAAATACTCACATTGTCACAGCTTCAGATGCATGCTGCCCTAGTTTGAATTTGGATAAAAGCATCCCTTTGTGCAAGTGACATGTATGGTCTTAGGAAACACAATGTCCAATATCCTAATGTGTGCATAATTTTCCAACTTTAACTCATCCAGTTACAGGACCTCGAATTCATGCTCCCCCTCCCCGCCCCCAAAGAAATCTTCACAATACTTTTGGAAGTCATTTAAGTATTTAATCCATGCCTCATCTGACCCTTTCCTCTTCTTTCTGCTCTGACATCTGCAATCCTGACAACCAACAAAATAAGGGAACATGGCCTCAGTCAAGCCTCTTAAACAAATCACATGGCTGGTGCTGCCCAAGTCACACTGTGCCAGTACCAAGAGGCATGGAAGCTGTCCTGCTGGCAGGAGGGGATTCATTTCCTCTTCACCCCTCAAATGACTCTGTGCCGTATTCTGTCATGATTATGCCAGATACTAAATCACAGAGAATATTATCTCCAAATATTGTATATAAAAAGTGATCCTGTTTCATCTTGCATTTCCACTTTCCCTAGAACTCATACCAGAGAATAAGGGAGCTGGGCAGAAAGCCAGCCAGTCCAAACATCCCACTCCCTTCCAAACATCCTGCCCCGGAGCAAGGATTGTCTTGCTCCCTTCATCAGCCATCCACTTCCTCTTTGTCGTATTCTCTAAGCAGGTCTCTGCAACCTCCTACATCAGTCCTCTAGAGGTGATTATGAAATAAGCAAACTCCTAAGTCTCATGCCAACCTGCTGGACCAGGACCTCTGATCTGGGTCTTGTAATCTGCCTTATGTTTAAGCACTCCACGTAATCAGTATCCATACTAAATTTTAGGACCCTTTACAGATCCATGATTAGCTCATGCTGCCCATGGGATTTATTTCATTTTGAAGCCTTGAGATTAAGTGAACAATGAACTTATACTTAAAATTTGAGATGTAGATATAACTTCAGCAGCTTCCCTGAAGCATTTAGTGTTAGATGGTATTAGAAAAGATCTAGAAATTTGAAGTCTTTATTTACCACTGTAATATACCATAGTTTTATAATAATTATTTACTCTGTTGCTCAGAGAAAGTGGTTAAAAAAGAAAAATTTTGTAAAAGTTCCTCTTTAAAATACAACAGTAGGCATGACCACAAATTGGACTGAAACTTTACCCACTTCATTTCCAGAACTAGCAGCATATCACCAAAGATTTAGTTATTAGATGAAAGAAAGCTGGTGTGTAGAAAATAGGGGGCCTTCTAGTTAGTCAACAGTACAGATTCAGTGTGTGCAGGTGTGTGTGTGTGGGAGTTGATGTATAAAGAGAAGGAAAAACTATTGGAGAACATGAGCGCTATGCCTGATAGATAGTGCATCCTCCCCAAGGCCCTTTCCACATACATCTAAAACTCTTTGGGGGCCCTGAATAGACAGGATTTAAGAAAATCAAATAGGGTGGATCTGCTTTAGGAAGGAGCAATAGTTCATGATGATAAGTTTAAAGGATGCTTGGGGAACCTTCGTCTAATGTGGGATGGCACCCATAGTAGATGGATCTGATATGGGCACTGGCACTGGCAGTATAAGGCATCCGTTCTCAGCTTCAGGTGGGTGTCCAAGGTAGGGGTCAGAAAAGTTCCAGGTCTATCTCCTTGAGGTGGAAAAAAAGCTCCCAGCAGGAACTGGATGAGAGGAAGCCAGAACCGGACCCTAGTACCAAATGTAATTAGAAACCTGTACAAAGAGCCTGCTACATGGTGGGGAGACTGAATAGGGAGATCCTGTCTGTTTTCAGAGGAGAGCAAGGGACAGTGCGATAGAACCAAATGATTTCTTCTAGATTCCCTGTGATGGTTACTTTTCTTTGTCAACTTGGCCAGGTTATGGTGTCCAGTTGTTTGGTCAAACATTGGCCTAGATGTTGCTGTGGAGATGATTTGTAAATGGGATTGTCATCTACCATCAGTTGACTTTAAGTAAAGGAGATTACACTCAATAATGTGGCTGGACCTCATCCAATCAGTTTGAGGCCTTAACTGCAAAGAACTCAGGATTCTAGACTAGAAAGAACTCTGCCTCAAGATTATACCTTTCAATCTTTCCTGGGTTTCCAGCCTAAAGAATTCAGACTCAAGACTTCAAAATGACTCATAACGGAATTTCCCATCTCTGGCCATCCCTACAGAATTGGGATTTTCCAGCCCCCACAATCACATTAGATAACTCCTTACAGCAAATCTCTTTACATATGCACACACACACAGCACATTCACACACACATATCTTGTTGGTCCTGTTTCTCTTGAGAATGTTGACTGATACCCAGCCCTTGCTAATGAAGGAGGGATCTCCCAATCTAAAGCCAGGCACCGTTGTTTCTCTCTGGTTCAGAGAGAAACTCCTATATGGAGTAAGCATTTCATTTTAGAGGCTTCTGGGTTGTTCCAGGGCCCGTAGTTGTAGATGTTTGCTGGAGAAAAATTGAAAGGTCCTGAAAGAAAAGCAAACTTTTACTACCAATCTAAAAAGAAGACTAGGAGACAAAATAGATGCTCAAGCCATTAAGGGACTCACCTAGATGACTGAAGCAAATAAGAACGCATGCTTAGCCATCCATAGGAAAGCTCCCCAGGGTAACGCATACATCCTTTACAATGGAAATAACTTGCTGGTGAAAATAAAATTTCCAACACTCTGATGATTTCAAAAATTCAAGAAATATTTCTTTATATGTTTCAATGTTGAGATCTGGGAGAATTAATTTTGTCAATGTTTATATAACACTGTCCAAAAAAGAAAGATTGATTAGCTAAGGAATATAATACTTTTATCACCAGAACAGTGTTAGCTTACATTAAATATATTCTGTAATCTGAAAGGGACCGTATCAGCAGAGTTTATGATTGTCCTGTGTATTTTGAAGATGTGTGGCTGCAATAGGGCTAAGTTTTTCCAGACACCCCAAAATAGTTACTCCAAATACAACTTTTGATCATTAAAGTATTTTCCCCAGCCACCTTCTTTCTCAGATGCAGCTAACATTTCTTGTGTACTTTTTTTTTTTTAAAAAGATTCCTTTTATTTCCTTATTTCTCCCCCCACTCCACCCAGTGTTTGTGCCCACTGTCTGCTCATTGTGTGCTCGTCTTCTTTTTTTAGGAGGCACCGGGAACCGAACCTGGGACCTCCCATGTGGGAGGGAGGTGCTCAATCACTTGAGCCACCTCTGCTCCCTGCTTGTTGTGTCTCTCATAGTGTCTTCTCATTGTGTTCTCTTCATTGTGTCATCTTGTTGCATCATCTTGTTGCTTCAGCTTGCCGCACCAGCTTGCTGTCTTGTTCATCTTCTTTAGGAGGTACTGGGAACCAAACCAGGGACCTCCCAATGTGGTAGGTGGGAACTTAACTGCTTGAGCCACATCTGCTTCCCTCTTGTGTACTCTTTAGACATCAGAGATTTAGCTAAGGGCTTTTATATACATTATTTCTTGTAGTAATCTAGATAGTGTCCTTTATTATATTTCATTCATATTCTGTTCAGTACATATTAAAATTAACAAATTGTTTATAAAGATCTGTTGAATTTGGAAAGTGTGAAGCAATTCCTTAGGACCTAATGACTTCCCAAGAAACTAAAGACTGTACACCAGGGGTTCTTAAGCAGGGGTCCACAGACTCTCAAGGAGTCTGTGTAAAGATTTCAGGGGGTCTGTGAGCTTCAACTGAAAAAAATCAGCTCGATTAGATGTCCAACATGATATGCATGTTGCCTTGTCAAATACACCACAGTTTTTCTTATTCAAGATAAACAATTGTATGCACATTGACATGTTTTTAAAAAATAAAATTTAACTGTAACTTTCCTATATTTTTTATGTATTGGACTATTTAATGTGTTAAGAAGTACATGTGTATAATATTATATAGTATGTTTTTTATTTTAGTAGCTGTATTTCAGTATATGTAACTGATTTCCTTTGTAATTTTATTTTATGCATTTACAAACATTCTTGTGGGCACATGTTGGTGTGGGTGTGATATATTTATTAAATAAGAGACAGTATAGTGTGGACTTGGTAGGATTTTTATTTTAATGTAGCATGATGATAAGTGCAGTGGATAACAGTATGCAAAAAGGTTGGTAAGGATTGCGGAAATGATTTTATGACACCGTGGGAAAACTTGAATTTCTAAATGTTTACTGAAAATGACCGTTTGAACAGATGTTGAACCGTGTTAGTATTGAGATTAAGGGAAAGTTGTAAAACATAATTTTGAATAATCCTAAAATTTAATTTAAATACATGCCGATATTGAGTTTCATAAAACTATCCGCCGTTACATTCCGAGAAGGGGTCTGTGATTTTCACCTGACTGGCAAAGGGGTCTGTGCAACAAAAAAAGTTAAGAACCCCTCCTCCATGCTATAAGAAAGTAAACTCTTCTAAAGTATAACAACCTCACAAAGCCACCCCAAACCAGCCCACCCACTGACTCTACTCAGTTTTACTGTTTATCTCTTACATAATACACCATTCAAAACAAAGCCCAAGTTATGTTGGAGAACTTAAAGCCTATCCATGAGACATTAAAAAACCCTTATCTCTCTTTTAAATGGCTCAGAGTATATTTCTTTTCCAGACAGCTCTCAGTGGATTGTGTGATTCCATTAATTCTCCTTTAAATGAGGAAGCAGTATTGATTAATTCCCTGAACCAGCATACAAAGCCCTCATCCTGCTTCTAGCAGACACTGTCTTGGATGTGGTGGATAGCAAAGGGACATGATAGGATGATGGTAAGAAAAATACCATCTGGACATCTCCAGCAAAGAAATACAGCACATATTAATAAAATAATAACCATAAAACACTGTCAACTCCTTCAAATGAAATAACTGCATGGAAAAATGTGATTTAACACTTTTTAAAATAAATACCATCAATGGATTATTCAAATGGAAGATAAGAGCACTTAATAAAACACGTGACAAGCAAAATTCAGGCCAAGATCATTTGAGATAGAATTGTCTTATTATCATACAATCTATAAAAGATTAATGAAACTTTTAATGCAAAGCATTAATGGGCTTAACTGCATTGTGACCTTACCTAGTCTTTTTTAGGACTTTGGCAGTTTTAAATATGAAGAATAGCTTTATTCAAGAAGGTTTCTTTTCCTTCCAAAATTTGCTCACATTTAAGGAAATGCAGATATATGGGCTTTTCCCTTAACACATAGTGCAGTTATCATTCATATATAATCATCCATAAAACTCCTTGAAAAGTCTATTAATCTCTTCAGTATCCATGAACTTATACCATAATTATTCTTAACTGTAGCTATAGTGGAAGAACTGCTTGCCTGTTTTCTTGCTAATAACCCACTGGTTTTATGACTGAATTGAAATAAAGCCTGTTCTTCTAGCAATAAAGGTGAGAGTGACCAGATGAATTAGATAATTGCTTTAGCAGCCTATTGATCTTCTCTTTGAGGTCTTTTAGGTCTGAATATTTTCTCTTCACTAATAGAGCCTCACATTTTTCAGTCACTGAAAGAATTACCTGGAGTTTAAAGAATATTAGGGAAAAAATAGAGGATGGATTGTATTTTAAATGCTTGGGTTCAAAAGTTCCTTCAGGTCCCAACATCAAGACCACATTTTTTATTACAAAACCTAGAGCATGCACTTTAACAATGGGGAACAATTCTCATTCATTCAACCAGGTATATGGAGACCCTGTGAGGTTCACTGTGCTTCACCTGACCTACAGATTTAAAAAAAAAGTCTGCTCTGAACAAACTCAGATTTTGGTGAAAAGAAAGCCACATCTGTGGTGTTTAAATATGAATAAAACAATCAATGTAGGCACAAGATATTGTATGAGCAGAGTTGAGACAAACCCTAACCTAGCCTGGAGCAAATGGGTAGAAAAATACAAATGCACAGAATATGGTATAAGCCTGTATAGTTCATCCATGGATCTTTCCTACCATAAGTCCACAGTCAAGGTTAAGAATCTCTGCTACAAAAAAACTGAGAGGCCATTAAGGGTCTTTGGCTTTGCATAGGAAAAAGGACACCTCAGTCATGGAGACTGAAAAAGAATCAAGATACATGCGACTGAAACAAATTTGCAGGCAAAGAAGGTGTTTTAAGGGAATTGGAGAGCTGGCATAGTAGGAGTAATAGAGCAGAGGTAAGGGATTCAGTATTTCCCAACAAAATTTCAGAAGGGTAATTGGAATTGGAATCACAAAGATCATTCTAGAAAATTCAGTACATAAGGCTATTAAACCAATCTGAATTTCTGCCACTCAGGCCACTTTCCTCGAGATCCACAATGTGTGTTTGTATGTGTGTATGTATACATTGCATCTTGATGCCCTTTGTATTAGAACTCCTTCTCCACCTCTCTCCAAAAATCTAGCCCCTCTCTTGGTTGATGGTCTAGCTCTACACTTAGCTTCCCCACAAAACTAACTGTTCCCAACAACGCTGCTCTTTCTCCAAGTCTATCCATTCAACCCAGTCATTTGAATCACAGTTTTAAAACTGAACCAAGAGACCACCAAGCACACCCTCCTCATGTTACTCATCAGAAGGAGAAAGCACAGTGAGTTTCCATGACTTGTCCCAAGATCATAGAACCAGAAAGGATCAAAGTCATGATTAAGATTTCTAGCCCAGTGGTATCTCCATTTCATGATGCTAATTCTTGACTTAATAGTTACACAGTTCTGAAATGATTTTTACCAAAACTGCATGATAACCACAGCTTGCCTTATACCCTGAGTTCACCCTTCCCCTTTCTCTCACCTCTTCAGAAAAAACAGTGTACTGATAATAGCTCCAAGACTTGCTATTTCCAACCCCATGAAAACCTCCTTTAAGGAAAAGATTAATGTTTCATTTCCTTTGTGGTGAGCTTTACATTGAACTGGCTAAAACTGAAAATGTATTTTCTCCTACCAAAATTTCTTGTATAAGCACATAGAAGGAGGAAGTATCCAGGGATCCAGAGGATCTTCTTTGAAACTCAAAAGTCACACCACATACATAATTATAGACTCCTCTAATCTGCCTAAAATTTGGGAGTTTTCCCCAAAACGAAATAATTCCCATATTAACGGGAACTTTGTCTTCTCGTTTCCTGATCCACAGTTCTAGACACAAGTAAATGCCTGATAAAGTCTTATTATTATTATTTTTTTTAATTTTGGCTTTTAATAGAACAACATGCAACCAGGAGTCTCAAGTGTATGTTTATGTTTACATTCTTTCTATCTATCCAGGTGCTTTGCATATTCAAGGGCATGAATGCTTAGTTTTCTGAAATTGGGAAAATATATATATATATATTTGGAAACAAGCAGTTTTAATGGTTATCGTAACAATAAAGCCCTCTGTCATTTTCTAGTTTTGTCATATTTACTCTTTGAACTTGTGTTGCTATTATTCTATAGCAGAGAGCCAGGCTTGGGGCACGCTGCACCCACCAGTTCTGGGCATTGGTCTACACAAGGAAGAGGAGAGAAGAGGAACAGACATGAGAGAGCTCCAAAGTCCACCTCGTGCCCTGGCCCCGCCTTAGCAATTCACATCAGAGCTCAGTGGAGAGGGCACTGTTCGCAGAATCTGAAGAGACCCTTCTCAAACGATGTCTGAGAACACAAAGCAAGAGCATCTCTGCTTTGGAACACCAGTGGTGAAATGGGACACAAAGAAGATGAAATTAGTATACAGTTCAGAAGCATTAGAAGACAGTGTGCTTGGAAAACCCTCTCCTTTCTTCCAGTGGAGATGCATTGCTGATGGTGAGCATCCTTAAGCAACTTCAGTGGCAGTGGGTGTCCATGAGGAGTCCTGGGCCCTGAAAGGAAGAATCTATCAGATGCTTGTGGTAATTGTATATAGGAGACTTTTACATATGGGGACACACTCTGAGGACTTGCATATGTTTAGGGGGATTAGGATATATGACTTATGCAGGTAAGAGTAAAAATCAAAACAATAAAAAAATAAATATGTGTTTCTACTGCTAACATGAAAAAATTGTGCCAACAAACTTCTCCATCTCCCCACCAGTGAGGTCTAGTAAACATGGCCATGTAAAATACTTATATAAAATACAAAGATAGTTTTTTTAAAAATATATATTTATTATTCATGAAATATTTATTGAGAACTTAATATTGGCCAGGCACTGTTTTAGGCCCTGAAGAGACACCAGTGAACAAAAACTGACAGATTCTTTCCCTAATGGAATTTATATGCTAACATAAGGAATGGAAGATTGTAATTTTTTCATCTTAAATTTCAATAGTAAACAGTTTCATCAATAAACACTAAGCTCCATGAAGACAATAACTATATATGTTTTGCTCAGTGCTGTTTCCCCAGCAAACGGCCCAGGATCTGTAGTGTGGTGGGCACTCAAAATGTATTTGTTGAGTAAATGAAACTAATTTTAAGCTATCTTACCTGACAGGCCTAAAGATAAAGGACTATGACAAAGCTCTGTAACATGAGTTTTCTCATACCCCCTCCAGTTGTCTGATAACTTCTATTTGTATCACCATAGAAACACTCACACAGAATAAGATAATCAAACCCTCTCTTTTTCTCCTTATCAGTTAATTCCCATTCTATACACAGTTTTTAATAAAAATAGTTTGATACTAGATTTCTTCTCAGACTCCCTGACATCCATTGAAAGGGGTTAACAAAACTTCGCACGTGCCACAGAGTTGGTGGACAACAAACAGGTATACACACAGTTTAGTATACACATATAAACAGTTTAATAAAAATGTGTGTGATATATTGTGCCACTGAGTTATATCTTAGATCAAATGCAACTTAAGAGGCCTTAGCTGTCTAGTGGAAGAAAAGTTCCTCAACCAGAGAAACCATCTGGCCTCATTACCATGAGTAGCAACTAAAATGGTACTATATTTAATCTGTCTCTAAAGGGAAAGAATAAGAAGAATGAGGGTCTCATCGAAAGAGCTGGGTTTGTGGTCGGCCTGACTCTGAATGCTGAACAAGTTAACATTCCTTGGAAACAGACAGCAAAGTATCCTCTAGTGGTACTAAGGACTGTCAAGAACCTTCAAGGAACAACAAAGGAATTTAGTCACTTCTGCTGCTGAGAATAACCCTGAAGGAACTGGTATTAGAAACTGAGCAAAATATACTACTGATGTCAAGGAATTGATTTAATTTAGAATCATCTTTATTGAAGAATATTAATAAAGTATACCCTCAGATCACAGGGTATATTTTTTTATCACTTTACAAAGATAAAACTTCATTAATAGGAACATAAAAAGCTGTAACAACATTTCAAGGAGTATGGATATAATCAAATTAACTGAGTTTATTTCACAGTAGTGATAAATCAAAGACAAACCCTTACCAACCTTCATTTTATTGTTTATCCTGCATTTTTTACAAAGTCAAAAGTTGCTATTCTCACAATATCTCAGAGAGTAGTCATTAATAGTAATACTGTTTTATAGAATTCAGTTGAAAAATTATGTATTGACTTTCCTACTCTCTACAAATGACAGGACAATGTAATATAGTAGCTTCGGTAAATAAGATACAGTCCTTGTTCCCTACAAACTTACAATGTGAAAGAGGGAAATGATGGTAAACAACAAACTCTAATTATTTTTAAAAAGTGTCATAAAAAGGTGTGGTTTCATGGAAGCTTTTTTTAAAGAAAGAACTAATTACATACAATTATTAGGATTAGGAAAGAGCTTGGGTTAAATTATGGTGTTTGGGAGAGGTCTTGAAGTCTGTGTAGGATTTCTGTATTCATGACTGAGAAACCCTCCAGGTAGAGAGACCATTTCGGTAAATACACAGAGCCTTGAGGTGTGGAAATGAGTGTCAAGTGAGATAATGCATGTGAACCTGTTCTGATTTTACATACATTGCTTTTGTAGAGCACTCCAGAGTTCCAACTAGTATTTAGCAGATTAATTTTAACCTTGAGATATTCAGGAATTGTAGGCAATCTCCATTTTATACCTGGGTATAGGAGACACAACCAAACTGAGACTCAGAGGGTATAGAAAATTTGCCAAAGGAATCTGTGCTAATGAGCACACTATCCAGATTAGAACTGTTTACTCCTGCCTCTCTACCTAGCTAAGCTTGTGTGAACCACCGTCTTTGTCTCTTCCTAAAATTTTAATAGTTTCTCACCTAGAAAAACATGGACAGATAAGAAAAAGCATTTATCTTTGCCAAGAAAACATTAATGGAATAGTTTCCCATTTCCATAGTATTCATTTTATCTTTGTGTATCTAAAGATTATTATGTGAAAGAGGAGTTTTATTTTTGCAGCGAATTAAAATTTCAGAAGGAGATTTAAATGATCATGAGGAAGACCCTTTTTCTATCAGATATTAAAAAATACGATTAAAACATATTTTTCCCAGAGCTGCTTTGTGGATTGAGTGAGATAATAGATATAAACGAACTAGCTTTATTAGTGTATTTTTATCTTTATGTATCAAGCATCTTAAAAATCAGGTTTCTGTGACATATTCCTTATACAATTAGATATTGTATCACTCAAATAAGTTTAATGATAAATTTAACACTCAAACACAAAAAATTAAGAGAAATTATTCAAAACATTATTCAATAAATATAATAACTTAAAACATTTCTGACAATTTTATGGTGAAATAATCCTGCTTACAGTACTTACTTTTTGAGTTAGCATTGAAAAACTTCCACTTTCCTAACTCAAACTAGTTTGAACAAGTTGGAAATAAATCAAAAGCCAAAGAGAATTAATTACCCCCAAAGTTAGCAAAAAAAATTTTAAGATAATCCATTTTATTATGCTGTTAAAGAAAGAAGTGCAGGTCCAGACATTAGAAAGGAAAGACTTTATTCATGGGGACTATTGCAGTAGGGGGAGAAGGACTGTGGAGAAAACCCCAATCATAAGATCTGCAAGCATCTCAGAGTGAAGGTTGAAAGGGCTTTCTTTTACAGGGAGAAGTAAAACATGACTAGAAAGACCTTGGGGAGAGGGCATGAGCAGGTGGCATTGAAGCCGGCTAGTAAAATAGGAATCAGTAGATGGATCTGGGACCTGGCATTGACACTGATACCCTCAAGATGGCTCCTGGAAGACCCTCACGAGGTTTCCACCCCCCAGAATGACATTCCCAGAGATTAGCAGGAGAAGCTCCACATATTCTCCAGGACATTATCATTAGCCCCACACAGGGGATTGATGGGTGGGGTAATCAATCAAAACAGCAAACACCTGGGACTCCTCCCATGCCACTAACAAAGGGGTGGAATAATTAACAGTTTAAAAGGCAGGCAAAAAGGTCAAATTGCTCTCCTGTGCCCCTGCTCTGCTTCTCTCAGCCCCCTTGGCTTCTGCGCCCTGCTCCTGCCGTGTAGTCCCCCCTTGCACGCAGACCAACACGCAAGTAAAACCTGGGCATTTACAATCTATAATGGGAAACTGTAGTCTATAAATCAGCCCCCTTTATCACTCTTCAGCCCCTTACCCTCTACCAGGGACCCGTGATCAGTTATTTTCACCCATTTCTCTTCCCTCCCCACCTTAATAAATTACTGGCCTAATTAACCCAATGTGCTCTGAAATTCATTTCTGCAGCATAAGTCAAGAACTTTGATTAGATCCGGTAACAGCATGATCAGACAGTTGAGCAGAAAATGTTTTTATCTGCTGTCAACTGGTTCTTTGGAAGGGGTCATTAAGAGACCAGTTCCAGTGCTGGCTTAAGCTCCCAAAGCCTGCTTAAACTCAAAGTTGGGGCAAAGTTCAGCAGCTTAGGAGAAGGAGAAAGCCGACTAAAGTTCAATCAAGTCAACTGAGCAGGTATTTTGTCCATATTGGTCAGTAGGGACAAACACTTCAGCTAATCTTTTTATGAAGGCAAATCATGGGCATTTTGAGAGTCTGTGCCTGATCTTGGATAGGTAAACAAGGTCAAATTCATGAGTCTCATCTAAGTCTTATAGAGAAGGATGTTTCTTTGCAGTAAGCAGTTTCCTAGAACACAGAAGGGTGGGGGATTTCTTAGCCTTCACTATTTTCAGGAGCACGAGGCTCAAGTGAAATTCAACATTGTCAGTGCTCTCAGATTCACTGGGCCAGGAATTCAGGCAAGGCACAGAGGGAATGGCTTGTCTATGCTGCACAACCTCTGCGGCCTAGCTGGCAAGACTCAAAGCCTGAAAGTGGCTAGATGGCTGGAAATCATCTTAATGTAAATTCACTTAGCCTGTCTGATGCCTGGACTAGGTAACTTAAAGATTAGAACTGGGCTTCTATGTGGCATCTTCATGTTATTTGACTCCCTCATGGCCTGGCAGCCTCAGGATAGTCAGACTGATTACATGATAGGCTCAGAGCTCCAAGCAAGAGAGGTTAAGTGAATGAGACAGAAACTGCAATGCCTTTTCTGACCCAGCTTCAGAGGTTGTACAATGTCACTTGGCCAAAGCACTCATACTTCTGCCCAGATCCAGGGGAAAGGAATTTAGATTACTCTTGACAAGGGAATAGCCAGATTCACACTACAGAACAGCATGTGGGAGGCAGATTTTGTTGCAACCATGCCATCACTAGAAAATACAGTCTGCTATAATCAACAAATTTATATGTATTAATATTGTGGTGCTTAATTTGTCAACTTGGCCAGGTAATGGTGCCCAGTTGTTTGGTGAAGCAAGCACTGTGATAATTGTAATACAAAGGCATTTCAGACTTTAATCATCCATGAGTTGATTGCACTGATGGCTGGTTACATCTAAATCACTGAAGAGATTGCCATCAGCGATGAGTGGTGTCTCATCCAATCAGTTGAAGGCCTTAAAAGGAGAAGTGATTTTAGCATTCAGTGAAAGAATTCCCATCTCTACCTCAGACAGCCAATACCCCTTGGGGAACTCATCGAGGACCTTCATCAGAGTCCCTGGCTTGCAGAATTTGGACTTGTGCATCCCCAATATTACGTGAGGCAATTTTATGAAATATCATACCATTTACAGATATCTCCTGTTTATTCTGTTTCCCTAGAGAACCCTGACTAATACAGCTTGGTACCAGGAGTGGTTCTTGAGAAACAGAATCTTAAAAATGGGATTTCTGAATTGGTTCTGGGATTTTTACAATTGGATCTCTACTCTGATTAGATTCAAGAGCACTGATGACTGTTTCCAACGATCAAAAGTCCACTGACAGTCATGGCTTGGATTGGCATTAGAGATATGCAAAATATCACCATGGGACATGACTATTTCCGTGCTTATAAGAGGCAAGGCTCTGGGTGAGAGTGTTTTTAACACCTTAACAGAGTTTTGTGTAGTTAAAAAGTACAATGATATTGGCTAGCTGTTCCTAAAATGCTGGATACATTTACAAAATAAAGGGATGAGCTGAAGCCTTCAAATATTCAACTTAAGTGCCACATGAATGAGAAAGTTTCTATGTGTGCACTGAAAGAAAATTATTTCCTGCAGCTGCAGACTTGAGACATCTGAAAACCAGACTCAGAGTCTCATTGTGTGAGTAACAGAGTCACAATGAAAACTGAAATCTCAACCTTCCGGGGTGACTGCTGTTAAAGTGCAGGCATTGACTGGAAAGGAGTAGAATCCTGAGTATTGGGATGGAGACATATGGGTTGATGATGATTACAGTGGGGACACTGAAACACTAAATTCTTTGAGACTTTGCCAGATAAACCTGTATGATCTGCCCTGAGGAGAAAGGCACTCAACCCCTCCTTGCCCCAAGGAGACCACCCAACCTCCACCCTGCCAGGAAGAGACAGACACCTAACCTCCAGCCTGCCCCAAGGAGTCTGCCATCTAACCTCATCTGAAGAGATTAAGCCCGTCTCACCAGATGAAACTGCAATGGAATGCCTTCAGGTAATTGGCTTGCTAGATAGATACTTCTAATGTTTCTCCTTACGCATCTCCCAATACCTCTCTTTTCTTCCATACCTATAACTAGACTAAAGTCACAAGTCCCCAAAGATGAAGTATGAAGTGTGACTCATGAGGAAATATGCTATACTCCAAAAGAACTGCATGTGTTTTCCAATGTATATAGACAGAAATCAGGGGAATTTGTGTGGGAATGGATATTAAGAATAAGGGAGAATAGTAGGAAGAATATAAAGTTAGATCAGGCTGTATTTATTGACATAGGCCCACTAAACAGAGATTCTGGATTCATTGTTGTAGTTCAAGGGGTTAGAATGGGCTCTTACAGTTTGTTTGGGTGGCTGGCTGAAACATGGACCAAAAGATGGTCGACACTGCTGAATTCGAAATGTCAGAATTGCCCTGGTATACTGTAGATGAGGGGATCCAAAGGCTTAGAGAGATTACAATGTTAGAATGGATTTACTATCTAAGAACTGCCCACCCACCCCAGGAATGTCCAGAGGCACACCTTGCACCAGGACTGTGAGAAATAAATTTGTGAGACTAACTCCATCTTCCCTGAAGAACTCTGTGGTTGCTCTTCTCTGTAGGTTAGATATTACCATGGGAACTGCTGTCACAGAATTAGGATCCTTAAACAATATGAGGATGATCAGATCCCAGGCCAGCAGAAGCCAAGTGGCAGCCCTTAATGGTCAAGGACAAGGTGGGCATGGCTACCACAATGGAAAGCAGATTCAAATCAGCTATCAAAATAGTCTTCACCACATAGAACTATGGCATTGGCTAATAGATGATGGGGTATCCAGAAGTAAAATAGATGGGCAGTCTACTAAATTCCTACTGAATCTTTATAAGCAGAAGAGTTCTAGATCTAGTGAACAAAAGCCTAACTTGAATTATAGAAGCAAAGAGCCACAGCCCCTTAATCAATCCCCAGACTTGAGACAGTTTGCAGACACAGAGCCTCCTGAAAGAGAGGAAGACCAAGTCCCCTTGGAAAAAGACTCTGTTAAACTGCTAAAAATTTATACTGTTAATCTTCTTCCCACATTCCCCAAAGAGACCTATGACTTTTTACCAGGGTGACTGTGCATTGGGGAAAAGGAAATGATCAGACATTTCTGGAATTATTAGACACTGGCTCAGAAGAGACAATAATTTCAGGAGACCCAAAATATCGCTGTAGTCTACCAGTTAGAGTAGAAGTTGATGGAAGTCAGGTGATGGATAGAGTTTCAGCTCAGGGCTTCCCCTGACTAATACAAATACCATGGGAATATTTATAGGCCAAATACATAAGAAAGTTTCATTTAAGTAAAATTTTGGAAATCAAAGACTACTGCTGATTGCAACACTTTTTACCTCAGAATCGATAAAATAAAAACACAAATTTAATACCCCAGGTATATGTTAAATTGCATTTAATAATTTTATTTTACTACTTTTATTACTTTATTATAATTTTACAGATAGTCACATTTTTATAGAATTATATGAATGCACCACTTTCCCATAAGACTAGAGCTTTACTGAAAATTAGAGTGTAATAGCAGAAAGAATTTAGGCTTTGTATTAAGGCAGATACAGAAAAAAATTTCCAGCTCAACCACAATAGTCCAATTTAAATGCAGTCTGAATAAGATAAGAAATAAATCAAGATGTCCATTATTACCCTGATTATTTAACACTGTACTGGCAAGGAAAGTGCAAGACCTAATTTTAAAAAATATATAAACCCTCCTGAAGGACACAGAAGAATATTTAATGTTGGAAAAGTCAAGTCATGTTCTTGAATATTTAGTAAAAATGTAAATCAACCTAAATTAATTCATAAATTTAACACAACAACAAAAATAAAACACCCTAAAAAATTATAACTAGACAAAATAATTCTAAAGTTCATGTGGAATATAAAAACAGCCAAGAAATAAATATCTGAAAAGTAAGAGTAAAGGTGAAAGAGGAGGCTTTGTCCTACAAAATATTAAAGCATATCAGAAAGCCTCAAAACTTAAAAGAATAGCATTAATGCATGACTAGACAGAGCACAAGATTAGTCTGCAACATGCCGAAATAGAACCAAAAATACACAGGGATTTACTACTTGTTAATGTTGACAACTAACATCAGTGGGACAAAAAAAGATGAACTGTTCAGTAAATAGGTTTTAAAACATATGGATAACCATGTGGAAATAAATTAATTTAGAAACATGCTTCCTACCATAGATCTCAATAAATTCCAAATGGGGGAGCAGGTGTAGTTCAGTGGTTGAGTGCCTGCTTCGCATGCACAAGGTACTGGGTTCAATCCCTGGTACCTCCTAAAAAAAAAAAATCCAAATGTATCAAAGATCTAATTATGAATACAAAATCATAAGTGTTAGAAGACAAGGGAAATTTCTGTACTTCCTTTATATGCTTGAAATGGTGACCAACTAATTACCACTTAAAATCCAGCAAAAAAAAAAAAAAGAAAAAAATCAAAAGACAAAACCACTCTGAGAAAAACAATTGCCACTAATATTAAATGGGCTAACCTCCCTTACAGATAAACCACTAAATAATACTTACAAATCAAGAAGAAAAAAAGAACTCGGAGGAAAAAAAGGAAAAGCTGCTATATGCAAAGAGTTCAGAACAGGAAATGGAAATGATTCTAAAAGGATGTGCAATAAGAAAAATTCATATACAGATAATACTACAAAAAGATGTCATTCTTCACCAAACAGCAAATATCTGAAAGTTTGATAACACATTCCACTTGTGAGGCTTGAGGGAAACAGCAGTCACATACAATGCTGCTTGCAGGACACATTGAGACCAGTCTGTGGAGGGCTATTTAGCAAGATGCCTTTAATGAAAAATGTATAAATACTTAGACCTTGAAATTTCATACTGAAATTTGTCTTCAACTATACTTACACATTTGAACAATAACATATGTACAAGTTTATTCGCTGAAACATCATTTGTAAAAGCTAAAGATTAGAAACACCCTAAATGTCCTCTGCTGTGGTTCTGGCTAAACAAACATACTATTTACAGAAGGTAAAATACTTTGAATCTATATAAAAGCATCAGTATGTTCCTGCTAATGGAGATATATTGTAGAGATGAAGATGCAGGGAAGCAGGATATTATGTAGCGTAGCCTTCCTTTTGTGTAAAAAAGTGGGGGTAAGGGGAAGTGGCTGTGGCTCAATCGGTAGGGCTCCCGTTTGCCATATGGGAGGCCCCGGGTTCGGTTCCTGAGGCCTCCTGGTGGGGGCGGGCCCACCCGCGTGGCGTGGTTGGCTGACCCAGCGAGTGCAGGCAGCAAGGGGGGGATAAATGAATAAATAAAATCTTAAAAAAAAAAAAAGTAGGGGTAAAAACATTATATAGTCATAATTCATATTTGTTTTATATGTACATAAAGAAAATCTGGGAAAATATATGATAAAGTTTAATTCTTAGGACAGGACAGGTGGGATGAAGGACAAAAGTGAGAGGAGACATTTCAGTGTATTTTATTTTAATTGTTTTTAATAAGTGGATGAATTATCTAGTCAGAATCATAAATCATATTTAAAAATAAATAAATGAAAGGCTATAAATGTTTTATAACAGGTGAACTATGGTAAAGCTGAAAATAAACATCTAAGCATATAGAAGATGAGGACAGATTCTTGTAGTATCAATTTTAAAATATAATCTCTATTTTTGTATGTTCCTTAAAGTATATTACAACTTTGAAATCTTATTGGGGCAATCTTATAAGTCCTAAATTGTATGTCTCCACAATGACAAAGCAAGAGATTTAAAAGTGAGAAATATGTCATAGATTGATTGGATGAAAACTAAACAAAGACAAGTTCAATAAAATTAAACTTCGACCTCACATAAATTCAGTCAACCTCGTTTATTTGTGGGTATCCTGGTATAAGTAGCAAAATATTTCTGACATATGCCTCACTCTGAAATTAAATTGATACAATGTTTTTTTCCATGCAAAATAACTAACGTTGACTAATTTAAGACACTTCCATTCACAGCTGATCACACTTTTTTAACATCCAACTCCCTGAAATATCACAAATTTCTGTCAACTGTTCCATGCTAAATATAATGTTCTCTTGCCCAAAATAATAAGGGAAAAAAATCTAAAATTAAATCTACTTGTACTATATTTGGGTTGCCATGTAGCCCTGACAGCTGTGCTAATTTTATTTGAAATATTTTTGCATATAAATCCAGTATTCATATATATTCAAGTACTTAAACATTTATATTTCATGAATAGAATATAGCAGAAGATATAGGAACACACTACCTGTCCTCCATACCATTAAAATAAAAAGACTTTCTCTCCTGCCTTTCATGTTTCTTTTTGTCATTATTCCAGCATTCTAATCCAGACATATGAAGTTCCTGTCTGATACCTTCATCTTCCTCATGCCACACTTCCAGTCACTTTAGCTCCTGAAGTATGATAGACTGACTGACTAAATATTTCCATGGGTTCTCCCACTACAGAACAATTAATTTCTCTGTAAAACTTATTCTTCAGTGGGATCTCCAAAAGTTGAAGGGGACACCCCCAGTCCCCACTACCTTCAAAAGAACAAAACAAAGTAAAACAAAAATGCAATGAGCTAAAACCAGAGAGGAGAGTGGAGAGCAGAGAGCAATAAGCATTAGGCAAGTGGGAAAGGTGGTACCCTATGCACAAAGCTACAAGTAAAGGTGACTGAACCTGACACACTTGCTCTGAGCAGAGGATTCCAGAAGTCTCAGATGAGTAGAGCACCTGGCTGCTGCTGAGAGAAACTACAAATCTTCTCTGGAGGATGGTATCCTCCAGGATTCCCACAGATTATGATCAAACAAACATCATCAAAAATCTCCAAACACACCAGGAGACAAGCCATAATTAGTGAGACTCTGCAGAAGCAGTAAGAGATTTACACACTGAACACTTTAGATATTTGAAATCTCACAATATTAAGAATATGAAGCTTTAGGAAATAAAGGCAGAATCACAAAATGAGCAAGCAACAAAAGAATGTCAAAATTACCTTGAGCAAACTAGAACTTGTAAAAGAGAAAAATAAAATTTTGTGATAAAAACTATGCCCTTGAAATGTACCTCATAGGTATATTGTCCAGTCCAATTCCATTTCCATTTTAAACTAATGTCTTTTGGTGTGTGTGATTGCTCTGCAGTTCAACTGCTCACCCTACCCCATCCTGCTTCCATCATTCTCCCAACAGAAAATGATTGTGAGAGCACTCCTCAATAAACTACTAGCATGCAAATCTCCATCCCAGAGCATATTTCCTTGGGAGCATCAACTGTGATAGGATGAAAACTATTCTCCATTCTCCCAGTTTCGGACACCTTCAAATTCACTCCCTTCTAGCTTAATCTTGCTGTACGCCTGACAAAAGCCTTCCACGGTTCCCATTAGGTGGAGCAAAAACACCTCTTTTTGCCTCTTACCATTTATGACACCATCTAGACCCTGGTCCTATCTGATCCTTCAAACTCCATACCCCTACATCAGATCCCTTTTTCTGGACCATCTGTTGTGTTCTGTCCACCCACATGCATTCCTAACTCTGGAGTGGGTCTAGTGACTACTTCCCTACCTGGAATTAACAGGCCTGCACCTCCACCTAGTGCCATATTACCTATCCTCTAAGACCCAACTGAATTCCCAGTTTCTCCAAAATGCATTTCTTGGCCACCACAGTCCAAGGCAATTTCTGAGCGATTGGTGTGTAGGGCCCAGTCTGTAGAGATTGCAACAGCCAACTAAAGATTTCCAGGAATTTTGAGGGGCAGTTTATATCACATTGGCAGCTTGAAATCAGCCAGGGTGGGAATATTTACACCTCAAAAATAGGCAAACAGTACAAATCAGGGCTTTTCTTTTCCCCAGAGAAGTGGCTGTTAAGCACTTACCAGCACACCACTAAATCCTCCCTCCCAGCACACAGAGTTACTACACTGCTCGACTGACTGGCTTGGCTCCTAAATTGCTTTCTTATTTGCAGATTTGGGTAGCCATGACTTCCCAACTAGACAGGATCTTTTTCTATGGCAAAGAGGATATTGTATATTAACCCACAAAAATTTTCCCCAGTGCATTTTCCATAGTAGGAATTCAATAAAAGTTTCTTTTAAAAGTAATGGATCGTTCAGGTTCATCTTGTACAGAGAGCACTGGAGGAAAAAACCACCACCACCACCACCAAATAATGGCCATGGGTTTTTAATTTTCTAAACATGTATCTCTTCTATACTTTAAATTATTTACCCCAATATTCTCCTATATTTTTATTTCAGTAACCATGTCATTGAATTTTCTCAAATCCAACACTAAATCTATAGTATTTAGTTTATACTACTTTTTTCCTGTAAGTTATTTTCTTTGCACATATATTTGCTTCTTATTTAATAATTGATCCTTCCTCAAAAGAAACTTTTTCCAAAACTTATTTTGTAAAATTTATGACTCAAGGCCTTTTTCCCACCTATATAATCATTCACTTGCCAAAGATGCTGTTTGTCACATTCCTGTTTCAACTATTTTGCCCTTCAGGAATGAATTTTTAAGACAACCAACAGTATTCTTCACTTATTGTTTAAGAGGTTTAATACAAAATAACAGTTGATTTCTATTATGGTATTCCAGAGAACAATTGAAAATAAAGAAATTCATTTGCCTTTCTTTTCGCTGACACTGGGCACTGTGGCCGGCTGCTGCTGAGGCAGGAGTCATCCTGTATATCAACTTTGATTTCTGAACCTTGTCAAGTAAGCTGTTCTTCTGCCGTGGGCTCCAGCCTGCATGCTGTCAGCATTCTTTCACACTGCTGGGTCAGCGTCACAATCGAAGCCACTCTTCCTTATCTCACACTTGGGACCACAGACCTGAACCTGAAGAACTGGACAACCCTGTGTGATTTAGGAAGCCAAGTTTGGCTTTTGGGCTGAAAGCACTCTGGCAAGTCTCTTTTCAATGGTTCTGCACTGGGGCAGAAAGGTACTAGGGACACTCACTGCCCTAGCCCTCAGACAAGCTGCTGGGCTCTTTTGCCCGATTTTTCATATTTAGCTCCCTAATCGATGCTTAAGCATTCACACAAGGAATTAGAGAATTTGTGTGATGCACAGAGTATATCACTGCACACATATTTTTTTAATAATAATTTTTTAAGAGATACTTAGATTACATAAATGATACACAAAAAATTATAGGGATTCCCATATGCCCCACCTCCCACTCCTCCCACAACCTCCCACATAAACATCCTTCATTAGTGTGGCACATCACTTGCAATAGATATACACATCCTGGGGCTTTGCCACTAAGCATGGACTATAGTTCACATTGTAGACCACACTCTCTCATACACAGTTCTGCATGTTATATGATGATATAAAATGGCCTATATCTGTCATTGCAAGTTACTCAGGGTAATTTCCAAGTCCCGAAAATGCCCCTGTATTACAACTGCTTTTCCCTCTCCCTGCCCCTAAAGCATCCGGTGGCCACTGGCTCCACATTAATGTTGTAAATACTTCCATTGCTTGAATCACAATATGTCTACAACAGAATACCAGTGAGTTCACTCTAGTCCATAGCTCTTCCCCCAATCCTGAGGAGTCTGAGATAGTGATGTCCACTCCACCTCCAAGTGAGAGGGGGCTTATATCTCAGGGATAAGATGGATGGGATTATCCTGCCTGCAGCTGCAGACTCTCTCCATTCCCTGGCATGGCCGTATTCCATCATCATCTCCCCACCAGGTGTCCAGGGTAAGTCCATTGAGCTCTAGATTAGGAGTTGCAGCTCCACCAAGATTCTGGGCCCAGGTGGCACACGGACAGCCCAAAGACTCCAGTCTCTGGAAGTACACCTACAAACTCCAGCACCACATATAGGTTTGAATAGAAGGGACAGATGGACCATGTGCAGGGAAGACATATTTGGGTCCAACTCTGTCACTCTCAGGAGCAAGGATTCCAAAGTAGGGCCCACTGATAAGGCGCAAAACTCTGGGGCTATCTGCCCTGATATAGGATCTGGGTGCCTCCAGAGCCCTCAGGAGCCCAACTGTTTGGGATGTATCCACATTGGAAGCCTATGAGGTCCTACTGAGATGTGCATAAGCATTACCTCTGGGATGACCTCCCAACTCACTTTGAAGTCTCTTAGCCATATGAACTCATTTGTCTTTACTTTCCCCCCCCTTTTATTCGAGGTCCTTTTCCAGTTGTATTGCCTGTTGGCACTTGTTAGTAATCCCTCATTGCCAGAGGGGTTCATCCCCGGGAGTCATGTCCCACGCTAGGAGGGAGGTAATGCATTCATACACTGAGTTTGGCTTAGAGAGAGACCACATTTGAGCAACAAGGAGGCTCTCAGGAGGCAGCCCTTAGGGACCCTATAACAATAGGCTGTTTCAATTTCAAGAGCAAAGACTCATAAGGCTAGTCATTAATAGCAAGAGCCCATCAATGGATCATCCTCCTTTACCAGACACTGCCCCTGCACTTGGAAGCTTTAAAATATGTATGCAGTGACAGTCCCCCAGCTTTGTTCTCATACAGCCATGATCCTCAAAACTCCAGCAAATAAAGGCCTTGTTTCAGAAGATTCCATCCTTGGGTTTTTTTGTTTGTTTGTTTGTTTTGTTTTTGAATAGCTGAGACACAGTGGATCATTTGGGATTAGAATATGAAGAAAGATGATGTGTTAGAATAAGTGGTGCTATATGTGTCAAAATTATTATAGTGTTGGAGGATCTCTTAACCCCAAAGCTCCTGTCACTTCCAGAATAAAATATAGAGCCTTTTTTTTTCTGTTAGGCATAAGTGAAAACAAAAAGAAGAAAGAGGGCACCAAATTGGTTCAAGAAATTAAAACAGGTGACTATATGTTAAGTTCTATTACTACATCTGTTGTGATGCTTTTATTTCACCTTTGGCAAGGAAGTTCATCTTTCTCTGTTCCAAGACACTCTCTATTGCACAGTAAGGATGTTTTTTCTTTAAACCTATTCTTCAGATTGGGTGTAGGAAGAGTGAGATAGTATTTAATGAGCATTTGAAGCTACTGACATGAGATGTCTCTCTCATCCTGAATTTTATTGGTCAAGATATTTGCCTAAAAATAATCTTTGGGCTTCAAGTTTTAGCTCTGATGTGTAAAGTGTGTGGAAATTGTCACTCCCATCTTTACAACAATAAAAAAGCAGATTAATTGAAAATTAGTGACTTTCCTTGGACCCATTAGAAAACAGAGGCTGAAGGGTAGATGGTCACCCCAGAATCTGGAGAAACAAGCACAACCACAGAGTCACAGCTGAGATCTGCTTATATAGAACCAAAGCTGCTAGAGCCATAAACTGCTAGGAACAATTAAATGACAATTTTGACAATTTGCTAAAGGCTGAGTGGGACTAGTATAAGAGTAAGTAACTCCTGGGGACAACAGTCTTAAGGGGCTTCCTATACTTTTAGGGTTTTATTTCCCAGAATCCCACCTGATTCTCATGATGAAGGTCCAAGAATGATCCCTTTTAACTCTGGCAGTTGGAAGGGAAAAGTAATCATTATGAAATACACCCAGAACATTCTCCATAACAAAGGTCTACTCTCCCGGAGCGGGGGGGGAACTTTACCAGAGATTTAATCCAGCTCAGGGAAGGGCAATCTCCCACTGCAGCTGTCTCTAGCTTCCCTGTCTCAACCAAGTGAGAGGGGTATATACACAAGAGGGGTCAGGGTCTCAAGGAAACAGACTGGGAATGTTACAGCCAGGAAAAGTGGTGGGTAGGAGACAGAGGGGGAGAAGCTATACCACAAGAGTTATACTCGTGAAGGTCCCAGCCCTGGGACACAGGTCCAATAAAACACTAAAATGTAATTAAAATATTATTGATTAAATACTTCAGCCACATCTTACATCTCCTGACACACTTTGCCACCAAACCAATAGAGCTCCAGTATAATAACAGGGGTTTATAGCAAAAAAGAGCTATAGGACACATACTTTTTTAGAGGAAGCATATGTAAGAAAGCCCAAAGTTAAGAAGGGAGAAAAAAACAAGGGCACCAAAGAAAGTTAAAGCTTCTGGAACCTATAACTACAACTAATATTAAACATAGCCCAACTCCTAACCAGATTAACATAAATCCTCACACTAAAGAATTATTTACCTCAGTTCTATTATCCAATGCAACACACCCAGCTTTCAACAACTACAAAAAAATACAAGCATGACAAATGAAAGAACAAAACAGTCTGAAGAGACATCAGTACCCAATTCAGGTATGATACACATTGAAATTATCAGAAATTGAATATAAAATAAGTATGATTAACATTGTCAAGGGTTCTAATGAAAAAAGTAGAAAACATGCAAAAACAGCTTAATGTAAGCAGAGATATGGGAACTTTCAGGAAAAAAAAAATCAATAATAAAATGCTAGAAACCAAAAAGACTATAACAGAACTGAAAGTTCTCTACAGAGAACTCATCAGTAGACTCAAAATAGACAAGGAAAGAATTAGTCAACTTGAGGATATGTCAATAAAAACTTCTATAACTGAAATGCAAAGAAAGAACTAATGAAAGAAACAGAAAAAATATCAAAGAACTCAGGGACAATTTCAAAAGGTATATATGTGCATAATTGGAAGTTCATATGAAAAGAAAGAGAGGAGAAAAAATATTTGAGGTAGTAATCACTAAAAGCTTTCCAAAATTCATGACAGATTTTAACTACAGATCCTGGAAACTCACAGAAAAAACAGGATAAATATCCTTAAAAACACATCTATTCAACAGGCAGAAAACCAAAGACTAAGAGAAAATCTTGAAAGAAGCCAGAAGAACAAAACACCTTACCTATAGAGGAATGAGGATAGGAATTACAAGTGTTTCTCTGCAGAAGCCATGCAAATAAGAAGGTAGAGTGAACTATTTAAAGTGCTTAGGAAAACAAACACAGAATTGTATATCCAGAGAAATTATCCATCAAAAGTGAAAGTGAAACAAAGACATTATCAAATAAAAACTGGTAAAATTAATCTCCAACAGACCTGATCTGTAAGAAATGTGAAAATAAGTTCTTCAGAGAAGGAAAATGTTATAGGTCAGAAATCTGACTACATAAAGAAAGAAGAACAACAGATAAGGAATAAATGAAAGTTTAAAAGAGTTTAGTTTTCTTATTCTTAGTTGATCTAAAAGATAAAATGAGTTTTAAAGTAATAATAGTAAAACCATATTGGAAGATTATATAGAATTTGTGTAAGTGAAATAAATGACAGCAATATCATGAAAGATAGGAGGAAGAGACACTGTTATAAGACATCTGTTCTCCACACAAAGCCATGTTGTTTATTTGAAGGTGGGCTTAGACTTCCTAAAAATATAATTGCAAACTTTAGGGAAACCACTAGAAAAAAAAAGAAGTATAATTGATATGCTAAGAGAGGAGAAAAAAATGGAATCATAAATATTTGATTAAAACCAGAGAAGGAAGAAAAGAAGAAAAAAAGAAAGAACAAATGCTATGAACACAGTAGATATTAATTCAAATATATCAATACATCACTTCAAATGGGAATGATCTAAATATGCTAATTAAGAGGCAGAGATTGTCAGAGTAGATGAAATATAAACAGACTCAAAAATATGCTGTCTACAAAAAAAATCCACTTTAAACTTAAATCTTTGGTCTGTTCATATGCTGGTTGGGCTGTGAATCTCAGCAGAGTTGCTACACCTACACTCCAGTTCATTGGATTCACTCAAGACAACTAACAAAAGGATCATGATGGACAACATCCATCCCCAAAAAACAGAGAGTATCGACAACTGCAAGCAAGAAAGTTTCATCCATATTCTCCACAGGATCTAAGCCCCATCTCAATCAGAAACAGAGTGGGCATGACCATCTTAAAATCCTCAAGATTGAGGAATGAACAAACATAAGGTGGGAGTGTAACTTTGGAGTAAAGTTGACATTATTATTATAGCAAAGGAAGAACTTATAATATTGATATAAAGGCAGCAGTGACCAGAGGTTCTGAGGGGAGGGAGAAGGATGAATAGGTGTAACATGAGGCATTTTGGGGACAATGGAATTGTTCTCAATGACATTGCAATGATAGATACAGGCCATTATACAGTTTGCCAAAATCTATAAGAATATGCAGTGCAAAGTATAAACTATAATATAAACTATAGACCATAGTTAGTAGCAATGCTTCGATATGAGTTCATCAACTAACAAATGTACTACACTAATGAAAGATGTTATTAATGGGGAAAAGTTTGGGAGGTGGAGAGGGTGGAGTATATGAGAATCCCCCTTTATTTTCTATGTATCATTTATGTAATCTAAAGTTTCTTTTTTTTTTAAAGAGTAAATAAAAAAATAAAAAATAAATCTACTTTAAATATAAAGGCTCACGTAGGTTGAAAGTAAAGGGATGGAGAAAGAACCACCATGCTAACAGTAACTAAAAGAAATCTGGAGTAGCTCTGTTAATTTCAGACAGAGCAGACTTCAAAATAAGGGAAACTATTAGAGAAAAAGAGGGGGGACTTAAACAATGAGAAAGGCATTAACTCTACAAGGAAACATAAAAATCCTCAATGTGAAGCAAAACCTTATAGAACTGAAAAGAGAAATAAACAAGTACACTATTACAATTGAAGAATTCAGCATCCATCTTTCAGTAATTGATACATCCAGAAGGCAGAAAATCAGTAAGGATATAGCTGAACTGAACAGCACTATCAATCAACTTGATCTAATTGACATTTACAGACTATTCCATCAACAACGGCTGAATACACATCTTTTAAAGCTCACATGGAACATTCACTAAGGTAGAGCACATTCTGCATCATAGCACACAACTTAACAAATTTAAAAGAATAGAAATCATACAAAATATATTCTCAGACCACAGTGTAAATAAATTAGAAAACAATGACAGAAAGACAGCTGGATAATCCACAAATGTTTGTAAATTAAGCAACATATTTTTAAATAACACTGGGTCAAAGAAGTCTCCAGAGAAATTTAAATTATCCTGAACTAAGTGAAAATGAAAGTACAACTTATCAAAATTGTAATTGTTTAGAGGGAAATTTATAATATTAAGTGCATAATAAGAAAGATCCCTAATCAATAGTCACAAAGAGTGACTCTTAATGTATGCAAATTTTAAAAAGTCACTTAGGAGGTTGGGAGAATCTCAGGATGGAATGTAAAATGTGACAAAAGAATATAATTATATAGCAAATGTGTGAAACAACCTCACTGAAGGAGATAGGGAGAAAAGGTGCTGACCTAAGTAACTTTAGAAATTAGTGGAGTCTATAAAAATAAACGAAAAAGGAACTTTACATAAGCACAGCACTTTAGTGGATTAGACTGTTTCCCATGGGAGTATGAATTAACAGTTCTGATGGTACTAAGCATGTGTACTGAAATTGGGCAATTAAGTAAATGAGTGGCATGTAGTGAGAGCCAGGTTCTCACTATGAGAGTGGGAATTTAAAGATAAGCAAGAGGAGGAAGCTATAATAATCCGTGTGTTAATGGATTAGAGTTGGAAACATCAGTATGAACACAAAGCTAGCCGATTATAAACGCAGATGTTTTCACACAGAAATATCTAGAGATACATGTACACACATGGGTTAGTAAACATGCATATATTCCTTTGCTCTGTCAGCTGAGAGGGCTTAGAAGCAAGGATACCCAGTAGTAACTAGCACATCTAATGCCCAGATGTTGATTTCTAATATCATTCTTAAATAAAAAATTCATTTTACAAATAGTGGTATGTATTGTGAAAATTTTGATTTTTTACCCACAATAAAAAATAAATAAATTAAAAAAAAAAAAAAAAAGAGCCATGGCTCCTTCGAGAAATGGATGAATCTAAGACTGAGGCAGAAAATATACAAGATTAGCCTGGAGTGTCTTCTTGTGCCAGAAAGTCAGAAATGACTCAAAACAGCAACAACAATAATGGGAGTATGTCAAAGGGCCTTAGGAGCCAACTGAAAGAATTCCCAATGGCTAGAGCTGGAGAGATTGGAGCAACAAAAGAGAAAACAAAGCATTGGATTATGACCCAAATAATGTATGTAAATTCCTTTGATCTCAAGGAGGGGGAGTATAGCTGCCTTTAAGTGTGGGCTACACATTAGTAACTTCCTTACAAAACATGTAGGATAGAGAGGTGGGGGATGAGCAAGGACACGGTGGAGAAACCTGGCAAACACAATCTCAGCCAGTGATCAAGGTCAATAGCAACAGTAGTAAGTCATGTCGATATTATGTACCCTTGATATGCTGTGATAAAAAAGGCAATTTATCACTGTGGTCTGTCTCCCAAAAATTCACAGCCCTTATTTGGTTTGTTAAATATTGGTGTGAAATATTGGCAAAGCAGGGTTTTATTATCTTTATGCTCCTTCCATCTTCCACTCTGCCTCAAAGACACACATCCAGGGACCCACACCAAGGCTGCTGCCCATCCTGATCCTAAAGTGATAATTCTGGCAACTTCAACGTCAGAGAAAGCAAAGTTCAGATTTAGGAAGCTCAATGAAGAGACCCAGAAAATTGGAGAGATGCCAGGTTATGTTTGGAACTGTGGCAACACCAGGAGGAAGCTTAAAGAAAATAGAACATGCCACTGTAGCTAGGCCTACATCCAAAAGAGCTTACAGGTATTTGCATAAATGCCTCCTAGACATGGCTGAGCCAGGTTGCCTCTGAGCCTCTGACTTAGTAATCTCCCATTCACTGGCAAAGGCTAAAAAAGACAGAAAGACTACATCAGCTAAATCATTCAAAGCAGGTTGTTGCTGTTGTTGTTTTTCCAAAATAACAGCACATTTTCCCTCAGGAATTTCTCCTGTGAGAAATGATTGTACACATAATCTGTCTGGTGGGGATATCCCTATAGCACAGCATGCAACTTTGACACCCTTAAGTGAGGAAGCATGGATTATTTTCCTTACAAAGTGTTGGCAAGATAAATATTCAGTATCAGGACATTGTAAAGTATTTTCATATTATTAATGCAGTCTAAAATGCAGTTTTATGAAGAGATTGATATTTTAGTCATTCTGCCATCGAATCCTCATATACTTGGTCATAATTTGATTACAGCATTTATAATAGCTTTTTGTTCATTTATTTCTTTAGTTTTATTTGAGTAACTTTCAGCTCTGAATTTACTAAACTTCTAGGAAGAGGGCCACATTTCATTCACAAAATACCCACTATATAAAGTCAATAATCAAAAATATCCATTGTGTCTTAGTTTACCACAGGGCTGCCAATGCAAAGTACCAGAAATGGGTTGGCTTTTTTAAAGGGAAATTTATTAGGGGTAAAAGCTTACTATTCTGAGGTCATGAAATGTCCAAATTAAGGCACCATCAGAGATGCTTTCTCACCAAAGTCAGCTGCTGGTGATCCTGGTGTCCTGCCACATGAGGAAGCAAGATGACAACTGATCTCTGCCAAGGTCCCTGCCTTCCTCACCAGGCTCACAATTTCCTGGAGCACAGCTGTGGGTGATCAGGCATAGGGCTTACCTATTTCCCAGCCCCCTCTCTCTCACATCTGCTCTGCTTTCTTCCCAAGTTCAGCTATGGGATATCAGGCATATGGCTCATCTCTTCAACCTTGAGCCGCTACATAGGTCCAGCAACTTGGGGGCTTCATGCTTAAGCTTTGGCTGCTAACAATCCTTAAGTCCTCTCTCACATGGCAGGGTCAAAAATAGCAGCTTCCTTTCTGTCTGTCTTTTCCTCTGTGTTTTGGCTTATATAAGACCCAGTAAGAGGGAGAAAACCCAATCTGATTCACACCTCACTAACATAGTCCAATCAAAAGGGCCCCATACCCATAGAAATGGGTTAGTTCAAGAACATAATCTTTTTCTTTTGGGGATTCATAAAATAACTTCAAATTGTCACAATGAGAAACCATAAAATGGTGTTCTAGGCCAGAATTGTTTGATATTTAATATTTCTTTAATATCTTTGCCTTTGTAATGGTTCGAGTTATGTACCCCAATCTAGATGTGTTCTTCATCTTAATGTGCATTCCATTGTAAACAGGATCTCCTGATTATGTTATTTTTCCTTAAGGTCTGGCCCAACTCTATGAGAGTAGGCCTTAATCCAGATTACTGGAGACCGTATAAAGAGAAAGCCACAGGGAAGAGCCGGAAACAGGAAGTGAGCTGGAACCCAGAAAAAAAAGAAGAGGATACTACTAAGTGATAGGAAAGCCAAGGAACCCCAAAGCTTGCCAGCAGGCAGCACCATAATGCCACAGGATTCGGAAAGAAAGCATGGCCTCCTGAGACCTTGATTTTGGACTTCTAACTTCTGAACCCATGAAACAATAAATTGCCATTGTTTAAATTAACCCATAGTGTGATTGCAGCTTGGGAAAACTAAGACAGCCCTATTTCTTATTTTTATTTTCTGTTCTTCAAACCCACTCTTTTCTATAAATATGGTACCAAGTAAAAACATAATTTAGTAGTTCTAAGAATTTTTGAAATTATATTTGTTTTACATCCTGACCTCAATTTCTTATTCTTCCAAATATTTAAAGGTAATTAATTATTTACTTTTGATTAAGCTTCCCTAATGTGCAAGTGATTGGTAATAATTAAAACCCACAACACTTCAATGTCGCACATAAGCACTTTGCAGAAATCTTCCATCCACCACTAAATGATATGCCACTTAACTATTTTATAAGGAGGCATATTTCCTCAAAAGATAACAGCCACTGAAGAGTTTTATAAGGATACAAGAAAAACAAAGCTCATTAAAATTGATTAAAATAGAATGAAATTACGATGGTGTATGTCATATTTCTAATTTACACCTTCAGGAATAATTTTTAAAATACTTAGGGAATCAAAATGCCTTATAGTCACATTTCGATTTTCTGGATTTCTCAGAAATCATCATTTTGAGTGACACTCTGAGGATTCTTGTCAGGGGAAAATTTAATAAACATGAACTTTTATGACACATTATAATTAACATGGTTTGCACCCCTGCTCACCTTGCTCATTGAGTTTCTTCACGGTACCAAGTGCCTGCTAAACCAGCACTGGTAGAGAATCACAGTGGAAAACCTAAAAGAGGAAGGCTACAATTTCTTGATTTTTATTTTCAAAACACTTTAGTCTAGGTTTAAGATCAGCAAGATTTTAATGGAATATGCACTAGCAGTGTCAGCAGCCACTCCCCTCCCCAGTTCCTTACCTACTAGATAGGAATTTATGACAGAAGAGTAGAAATGGAATTATACCATAGGAGAAGGGACAGTGCTATACTCAGCCAGGAACCCTAGACCAAGCAGGATAAGGTAGGCTGAGCTGACTGTGGTAGTTAGATTATGTACGCCCTCAAAAGAGGTCTTAATGTCAATCCTCACTCCCAAGGGTGCAAACCTATTGTCAATAGGACCCTTTGAAAATGTCATTTTGAGTTAAGGTATAGCCCAATTAAATGAAGGTGCATTTTAATCTGTATTAATGAAGAACTTAAAGAAAGAGGTCAGAGGAAGAGGTCAGGAGAAACCAGAAGAGCAGACATAAGGAGAGAGGAAATGCCATGTGACAGGAAGCAGAGATGCAAGCCAAGGCACCCCAATGGCTAAACAAGCCAACACTAGAACTAGAATGATACAGATTTCAGGAGCAAGCACAGCCTTGCTGATGCTTTGATTTGGGACTTCTGGCTCCTGAAAATGTGAGACAATACTTCCCATTGTTTAAGGCAACGCTTTGTGTGGCAAACTAAGAAAGTGATAATACACCCAGATAAATTCATGGAATCCAGAGTATAGAAAACCAAATTCCTCCTTTCCACATTTATCTCTGACTGGATAGCAATCTCCTCAGAGTCCTCCACCATGCATGCATGGGAAGTGAGAGGGCTGTATGGGGGGAGCAGTCCTACCACCTCTATGTGACCCAGGATGGCAGAGAACTGACACTGCGGGATGGCCAAAGCAAGAGTTGGGACAAAGGGGGATTACAGTGAAACTTGACATAGACTGTCAGTCTGAGCAATAGGTGAGGGCGCAGGACCCTGTGCATACTACCAAGTGAGATGGATGACATGACTGCATATCCCAATACACGGACAGAGTGGGCAAAGAATCCCCATGGACCAGACGGCCCTTCCTATCCACCAACACATGGCAGAAGCCCTGGAACTCAGAGTTACTTTGGGAGAAGAAGAAAAGGAAGAAGAAATTCCAACTGAGTTAAATTTGAAATTACCAAAAAAAATTTTTGAAATGTTTGGATTTCTTTAAGATATCATAAATCAAGTGTTCTGCCATCAAGAGAAAGGAAAACTCCCTGAATTAAGTTCAAGCAAAGGAAAACATTAACTTTGCACTTTGCTCATGAACATACACTGTGGAAATATTAGTACAACACTTATAATAACAAATAATATTAGAAAAAAATATTTTAAGTATTCCAAAGCTGTTTAATATATACTGTTTTATTTGTTGCTTCTGACAACATAGAGAGGTAATTATAGAGAGAGCATTAAACTGTGCCCTAGAGTATAGTGTCAGACTAACAAGTGATTTCCCAAAGGCCACTCTGTTAATTAGCAGGGCGAGACAAACCTAGAACCTTGATCTTTTCACCGCTAGCCTGGTTCTTTTACTACTTTACCAAAATGTCACCTGCATTTGAAGGTTTAAAAAAAATAATAAAAAAATAAAAATAAATAAATAAATAAATCACTGGAGTAATTGTAAAATAAATGGAGGCATCTACCATCCTTAGAGGTAAATTACACTGCTGACCAATTCCATAGGGATATGTCCAGGACACAGCTGTTCACAGGCAGACCAGATCCGATTAATCATTGCTCAACTAGGCCTTTAGATCCACTTATTCATGGATAGGCCCAAGAGCAGATGTAATATTTTACTCCTATACATTTCCAGGGACAAAGGAGAGCACAGAAGAATGACTCAAACTAACCCACAATGAGCTACATATTTATAGAAAAGAATTAGCAAAATTTTTACATTGCAACATTGCAACAATATTAAATGGCATCTTTTTTCTCTACAAGGTGCATAACTTAGTGATAGAGCTATTAAAATTGTCTACAATTGCTGCTACCTAGAAGTTCAGTCACAATAGTTTGAATTCAGTGACTCCATAGATACAATTTTCAAGGTCAAAGCAAGTTCTAAGGAGGCATAGTCCATTCAGTGAACCCAGAAATCTACTCTCTTTCTCCCTGAGCGAAAGGAATAAAAAATTTTTTTTTTCTTCTTGGAGTGAATAAGGAATCACATGACAAGAAACAAACCAGCAACCAAGAAGTGAAACCTGTATAATCATAATAGCTGATTCAGAGTGCCTCTAAAAGAAACAACCGACTCTGTAAAATAGCTTAATATTCTTTATTTTGTAAGCATCAGTGTTTAAAATAAATAAACTGGAGACAAAGTACACAGGGTCCACCCATCACAAAGAGATCGTGGGGGCTCAGGAGCAGGAGATATGCCTAGGGTGGGGTTGAGTTTCAAGAAAGCAGGTGCAGAGGTAGTGACGACTTAACAGACCAGGGGAGCCTGCTCAATAGTCTGGGCCTAGTGTTAGAGCCCAAACCATCTGCTGAACTGAAGAAGCTTAGGGGTGAGAGGCCAAAGCTGGTAACTGGTTTCTCTTCCCTGCATGGTCTTCAAGAACACTGCAAATGTTTGACTCTGTAACTACCCTTTCTCTACGATTTGGTAGACAAAGCCCCCTTCCACCGATACACTTTTTCTCTATAGCTGTTAATATATTCATTGAGGTTACAATCAAATTTTACAGCTTTGGGGATTTTTTGCACTCACATGTCCTGGTCTATCCTGCACTAATTTCCAAATAAATGTTCAGAATGCAATCATCTTTTCCTTATTTCCAACATCTTAGAAAAGCCTAATTGGAACCCCCATGCATTGACTAAAATACTACTCTGAATTTTGGGCCCTGGGACTAAGAGGCCATGTGTACATGAAGAAAAAAAGAGGATAATTACAAACAGTAATAATAAAAAATGGTGATAACAACAAAAATAAAATACCACAGATAGGTTTAGCTCTTAATAAATGGCAAAAGTGTTCCCATATATCATTTAGCAAAAAGAAAATATAGTCATAAATCAAAATCTAGTTGGGACACTCAGGTGTCTGGTGACAGTACATCTTATGATGGTAAATAGAGAGAACACTGCTGAAAACCCAGCCTTTTAGCACACTAAATAGTACCCTGGTTTGTGAAAAGCACTAAGCGAGACTGAAAAGCACTAAGTTTGGAAGATCTAGTCTCAGTTCATCTAGGGAACAAGACTTAGTAACTGTTTCAGTTGGTCAGTTTGATGTAATTATGAATTCCAAAAATATAATTGGATCATGCTTGTAAACTGATCTCTTAATCTGGGCGTTGACTGGGCCACGTCAGTAGGCGTTGAGCCCCATCCCTTTGGTGGGTGAGGAATTCAATATAAAAGGAAAGGCAAGAACAGAGTTGAAGGAGTCTTTTGAGAAGCAGTTTTGATGTTGGAAAGAAGGCCCCAGGAGAAGAGAAGCAAGCTGTTCGCCTGGCCTTGTAGAGGAAACAGGAGCTAAGCCCGGAGAGAAACGCAGCCTGGGGAAGAGAGGAATCCCAGAAGCCTGAACCCTGGCAAATGCCGGCAGCAGTCTTGCTCTAACACATGGCAATGGACCGTGGTGAGAGAAGAAACTTAACGCTTTATGGCCTGGTATCTGTGGACTTCTACCTAAATAAATACCCTTTAAGAAGAACAACCCATTTTTGGTATTTTACATTAGCACCCCTTTGGCTGACTAATACAGTAACCAAGGATGCAAAATCAAGCATACCTGTGTTCCAAGTAAAAGTAATGGAATCACTCAGCATTGGGTGGAGTATAATGACAGGACATCCAGGGCAAAATTAGGTGGATATCAGTTTGAAATAGCTTTGGCTACAGGTAGCAAACTAAACTAAACTAATCATGGGTTTTATTGTTTCTTTAACTAGAATTCCAGAAACAGGCAGTCTCACAGTTGGTTCAGCCACTCAGCATTATCACCAAAGACCCAGACTCTGTCTTCCTGGTGTTAACTTGCCAGCCCCATGCTTTCCTCTCCTGCCACAATATGGCTTCCCCAGTGCTAAGTATCTTACTAGAGTCCCTAACAAGAAAGAAGGGATAGGGGAAGCTTTTCTCCTAAAAATTTGGGAAGGAAATCCCCTCAACAGAATTTGTTTGTCTCATTCATCAGAATGAGGTCTTATGCCCACCCGCCCCAAACCAATTTCAGGCAAAGGGAAATTAAATTACCATAAGTGATTTAAACCAATTATCCATCTCTTGGAGAAGGAACACCTGGAGGAGTTGAGATGGGGATTGAGAATTGGGAGAATGTGAAGAAAATTCTTTCACCATTTCTTAGGACTGATTTTTAAATTGACATTAGCATCCTCACCCCTCTTTCTGCCCCCTTTCATCCCATTCTTATTATCCAATGTTGGCCTTCACGTGGCTCTCTGAGATTATCCAACAGAGGCCTTCCTCAGACATTAGGAAACCCATGTTTGGGAGGAGCAGTCACATTCTGGTAAATTTTGAAAGCAGATTCTTTCCTGAAGAGATTAGATATAGCATGTGAAAGAAGGAAGAGTTGAGGATGAAGCCAAATTGGAGGCCTGAATGAGAAGAAAGCTATCAACTAAGATGGGACAAATGAAAGGCATAGGAGAAACTCATCTCTATGTCAACATCTAGGTCCATAGAGACCTAAAACTCTGTTTGATTTTTGTTTTTCTTCATAAAAATTCACAAAGCACTAGTCAATTGGGGGCAGAACTCAGACCAAGAAAAGTGATGATCATCTGTAAGGACTTTCAAGTTACAAGCCAAGAACTTGGAGAAAATTTAAAAAAATAAAAAATAAAAATAAAAAATAAAAAAATAAATCAAGACTTTAGGCAGTCTTGAAATTGAGAAACATTTTTTAAAGGGAATGAAAATAGAAAACCATTCTTGCAGTTAGTAGTCAAACATGGAAATTAAAAAAAATAGATACTATTTAATTTTTTTTCATAGTTTCCTGTGCTATGCCATAAAGTTCTATCTCCTTTATTTGTAGTCTAAAAGGAACCCCTTATGAGGTATTTCTTTGAAGCAAATCTAAAAACAGGAAAAATAATACTTTTGAACCTTTTAGTCTAATCCTGAACAATTGAGACTTTTTTCCCCACTGTTGTTCTTTTGAAATATTCTAATATAATAAAATCTATGGAAGTCAGATTGTGAAGTCCACAGGGGAGTATAAAGGAAATAGTATCCTTTCATTCTTGTTCTACCTTCCAGAAATCATGCTGTTCCTGTTACTTAAGAGTCTCTGAATGACTAGTACCAAAAAGTGACTCCATAAAATCAGCAAAACATACAATGCTTTATGCCTGTCACAGAAACCATCAATATCTGAATATATTACCATTCAATGAAGTTTGAACTGCCTGCTATGGAGATGACCAAGATAAATAACCAGCATCATCTTAATCTTCAAAAGGTACTTGTTCCTACTGTCACGAAAAATTCGTTCCCTCATGTGATGGAGTTTACCCTGTAAATTAAATCTCTCAAGTAATGGAAGATATAACCCATGACACTGGAGAGGGAAATTAAATTAGAGTCACTAATAGCAGGTCAGCACCGTCTGGGCAGAGGTAATGGAAGTGACCACATGAATGATAAGCAGGTCTTCGCGAGCCTGTGACAAGTGTCTCAGGGAAACGGTGACTAGCATTCATCTAGGTGGCAAGCAATTCACAGTCAAGACACTAACATGTTTATAGTGCAGCCCGACCCCCATCTATGCCACAGCGTGTCAGCCTTTCTGAGGAGGATGTTCTAATTCCCTCCTGAAGGCCATTAGGAGGAGTTAAAACGAGCTCTCTGTTTTCTGGGCAAATCAATTTCTCATCACCTAGAAACCTTTCTGGCAAGAGTTGGTGACCTTTGGAGACATTAAGAATCCCAGAACTGTACTTAAATAACTTTATTTTCTTAAAGCCTTAGAGGGAAACAAAAGCAAATTTGTTCTACAGTTCAAAAATCAGAGGGTGGCTAAAACAAATGGAATTATTTTAGCTTGGTTGTTAAGGCTGGTGGAGCACTGTAATATCAATGACAAAATAACCTATTAGATGGTAAAGTTAAAATGGTACCTTGCATTTTCTAGGGAGCCCTCCTAGACCTCAGCTGTGATTTACTTTCTAATGCCCAATTGAGATCACTGAACTTTTGATGTAAGCATAATAACCAAGTAAATAACACTGCTGCTGAAAATGGGACAAGAGGGGATCAGGAGAGGGAAAGAAAGCAGGGAAGAGTAACTTCTAGAAGAACTCTGATGGTCAGATTTAATCTATTCTATTAAAACATGCTTAATTAAGTTTTCCAATTACAAATCATAAGATCGTTATTAATGACAATTTTTAAATTGGGGAATATCTGTATTGTCTAAAATATTATTTTGGGGATTAACAGACTGATGTGTATTTAAATTATTATATATCTGAGGTGGCAATGCCATATTTGTTTTATTACAATTCTTTGCCTAAATTTAATATTCCTAGGAATACTGATTTTCTAAGAGAAAGGATGATCTTTGATTGGTCTCCATTCTATTTGCTTTAGATAAATTGTAATAATGCATGATTGATGGTAATAGTTAATATATGTTTTTTGCCTTAAATGCAGAATATAAAAAACAAGAAAGGATCAAAAGTTATTCATCAGGAGTTGATTTTCTACTTTTAAAGTAGAAATGTGTTTCTTTATATATAAAGAGATATAAAAATTATCTTTATTTTTATTTTTAATAGCTCAATCTTTGCACAGTTAACCAAGAAAAGCACAAACTTAGGATTTTGATACCACTATGCTTCACGGACACAAGAAGTCAAGTAGAAACCATAGCACTTGAGTCAGGAAAAAAAAAATGAATGAAAAGTTGAAACAATTAAATAGAACAGAAAGTTTAGCAGAATATCATTTTGGAAAACATGTGGCCTACACATTCTTTGAATTTAATGAAGCAGGCAACAGCAAGCTTCAAGGCACATGGTGGATCAGTGGCCAAGCAATAGGCCAGTCAATGAGTTCTGAGCCTCAGTCTGTTGCTAACTTACCATACGACTGACCAAGTTATCTGCTTCTCTAGGTCTGTTTTCTCATCTATAAAGTGAAATTATAAAAATAAAAAGCTTATCAAATTCATTTAGAAATGGAAGTTTACATAGATTTTATTTGGGATACTGTAGAAAACCCATTAATTTCATAGCTGACACCATTATTAGTGATAAACAAAGTGAAGCTGTGAATTTAAGTGCTGTGGAATATAGATGGACCCATATTTAGTTCCAAACATGCACAAAATAATTAAAATTTCTCCAAAATCCAACTGATTGATTCTTATGCTTAATCAAATGAAGGAAGATAGAGTTTCCCATTTAGCAAAGCATATTATTTCTCTGAATTATTCGTTTTTAATTACTGTTCTATTTTATCAGAATAGAATGCTGAAAAATGGGGTTTTCAGATCTCAGTAGCAGTTTTCTTAAAATAGCACATCTTTCCTTTCATATGGTAAAAATATCGATAAGTCTTAATTATGAGGCCAATTCAAGTCAGAAACTTAGTAAAAAACATAAAATTGAAGATATTCTTTCTTTTCTTTCTTCCTTTTTCCCTTCCTTCCTTCCTTTTTCTTTATTTCACTCTTTCTGTCATTCTCTTTCTTTGTTTATTTTCACATTTTTCTTTGTTTATGGATAATCTTTCTCCTTTTCCAATTAACTGAAAAAGACCTAATGGTCCTAACAAGATTAATTTTAAAGTTAAAGGAACAATTCTTATTTGTTATCTGATATAAAGTAAAAAGTAAAACCTATTTCCTCTCTCAGAAATGCCAACTCAATTTAGTGATAGAAAATTGTTGACAAAATGTTAGAAAGTGAAAAACTACAATTCAAAATATGTTAATTTTTAATTTTGCTTTTAGTTAATTTTTATTCTTAATCTGAACTTTTAGTTTTGCTTTTTAAAATCTATATAAATATAGAATTCTTAAACATACCTGGAAAAATATATATGTGTTTATACATATATATATTCATACAAACTGATGCACCCACACATACATATATGAACATATCAAAATATATACTCATTGATTATCATAATATATTTGGATTATGGGTAATTTTAACTTTCTTCTCTGATATTGTCTGTGTACAAATTTTTTTCTACTGTAAATATATATTTGTAAGCAGAAAATTTTACAAAATAAATGTAAATTTTCATTGGCCAATATGGAAAAAAGTATGCTAATATATTCTGGTATTAGTCATGTATTGATTATTTTTATTACACAAACTTAGTTAAAATAATTTCTCAAGTTAATGCCATTCAACATAAATATAAACCAATTCTGGAAAAGTACAGATTTAATATTATTTTATATTATTTGGTACTTAAGTATCACAAATCTTCGATGTAATCCACCAACTGTATTATTATATAGAAAAAAACATGTTATTAAGATAGGTAAAACAATCTGACATTTCCCCATATGAATTAGATACTGCTTGACTGGCTATCAGCTAGAGCGAACTGAAAAATTTGCCAATACAATGTGTACAGGGCCCAATCTGGAAACATAAATGAGTGAAGTGAGAGAAGCTGGACATGCATTCAACACTAGGGAATGGTGAAGAGTGGACCATAAACTACTCTGCTCAGCTGATTGCTGTCATGTGTCAACGAGGCTCCTTGAAGGCCAGAAATTCAAATTTTCCAAAAGAAGACAAAACTCCAGAATTTTAGATAAGATCTACAGATCTTTAAAAACCTGTATAAGCCAAATAAAACATTTGTGATGAAGCCATGTAAATTATGCGTAGCAGTTTGCAATCTCTACAATGAAATGCTGTTTTCAGTGCTGGCCTCAAGTATTTCAAATATACTTTATTCCTCAACACTTATGTTCATTGCCACATAAATCAGTAGCCCCCAATGGTTTTAAACTCAGACTTTCACGGATCCTATCTTCTACTCAGTAAAGACTGATAATTCATATGCCAATTTATATTTATAAAATAATTTGATACTTGCAAGTATGTGAATTATTGTTATTTATTGAGAACCAAGATCAATTGCATAAATCAGAAAGGATAAATAAATCTCTAAGAGAACCTTCTAAGAGAATGCTCCTCAATAATCCCAAGCAAAGTAACACATGGGTACTTGTTTATTAGGAATTTTGAAAGAATCTGTTCAACCTAATTAAGTTTTACCAGTATTAGCTCTTTTTATCATAATCATTTAAAATGCATGCTTTCCATTAATGGTTTCATTACTTATTTACTTTTGTGTTTGAACTACTACAGATAATAAATTAACATGGCATTCATGTAAGTCTTATAGCCTACCCCTAATACATGAATACATCTATGTCATGCACCATTAAGGAAAGGACTATCACCATAAAACCTTACAAACAGAAACCTCTGTGTCACAGGAAATGGTCAGTCCATAAGTTTGGCAATTCCTTTTGTTGGTTAATCATTTAATCTTAGTCTTTTCTCCAATTTCATTGAAACACACTGATTTACTGCCAATCCCCCCAAAAAGTGATGCTGTTTATAGATCTTATAGACAAAGACTTAACTTTAAGATCCAGACACGTGAGAAAATTGAATCTGTCTGAATATGTAAACATTACCCTCTGTAAACAATAACTCAACACATTTTTATAGAGTAACTACATCGAGCTAGACTGTGTTCTAGGTGTAGGGATAAAGTGAAGGACCTAATCTCATGATTCTGGAAGGAAAGGGCGAACACTAAAGAAACAAACAGGAAAATGTCAGAGAAGAATAAATGTTCTATAAACAATTAGAGCAATGTGATAGAGGAGGTGGGGGTGGGAGAGCTTAGATTAAACGCTCAGGGAAATCCTCTCTAAGGACATTTAAGCTAAGACCTGAATGACCAAAAGAAAAAAAAATTCTCATATGAAACGATCATGAGAAACAGATTTCCAGGAGCAAAAAGAAGACTAAGGGCAGTGGGTTACAGGGAGGAAGTTGAGACTTGAGGACCAAGGACAGAGGCAGATATCAGCTCCTGTGGGCTTTGTGGGGAGTGGAAGGTGTTTGGAATTTCCTCTAAGGGTTAGTGGCAAGTTACATATCTGATGTCTATTTTTAAAAGATCCCTCTGCTGACCCTGTGGAAAGGTGGCTGTGCAAACAGAGGTAATGATGGTTGGAGGAGGTGGTGGTAGAAGTAGAGAGGATATGTTTTTTCAGGTAGAGTCAAGTTTATTTGCTGATCATGTGGATGTTGGAAGTGAGGGGAAAAAAGGAAGTGCCGACTCCTCCTAGATTTTTTACTTGTACAGTTAGGTGGGAAATAGTGTTTAAAAAAAAAAAAATGAAAGAGATGAGGGATAAACAAGTTTGGATTAAGGAAAGTGAAATTAAGAGCTCTGTTTTAGAACAGGTTAGGCTGGTGATGCCCTTTAAACATCCAATGAGAAGTAGGGTATGGAATATATGAGCTGTACAAAAATGCCAAAACTGGGTATTGCTAAGGAGTCGTCAGCATAAAGATGCCATTTAAAGTAATGGGTCAGGATGGATTACCTAGAATGGGTAGTCAAACAAAGCAAAGCAAAGATCCACTCTACCTCAGACTTCAGGAAGGAAGAGCCTGCACAGGAGTCTAAGGAGCATCTGGAGAAGTAGACAAAAAAACAGAAGCCAATGGAAGAAAGTTTCAAGCAGAAGGAAGTGGATAACTCTGTTGATTGCTGAGGCCAGGTAAGATAAGGACAGAAAAATTGGTCACTGAATTTGGTGACATAATGATCACTCACAGGAAAATATCAGAGGCAGAGTAATGGTTAGAATGGATTGAAGAGAGAACTAGAAGTGATTTATCAGAAACAATGACTATAAACAACACTTTCAAGAAGTTGTGCTCTGAAGACAAGCAAAGAAATGGGGCAGTAGCTGCAAGGGAAAAAGTTTTTACTTGTTTTAATATAGGTCATGGTGATATAGTCTGGGTGGCCCTCTACTCCCTCCACCTGCCTCACTGTGCTCTCTTGCCCTCTGCCTTTCTTTGTGTTCTGCTAATGGGGAACATGAGCAGGAGATCCCAGAAAGAGGGTAGAGAGAAAAGGAGTAGAATTTATTCTCCCAGCTTACTCCCTATGAGATCAGAGGTCAGAGGCCAGGACTCGAGAAGCCAGAAATCTTTTCAGGCAGTTTTCTTCACCCAGCTCTCTTACTCCAGCAAGTACAAACTCACTCCTCTCACTCCCTCATCCCCTCAGGCATCGGAGTCAAAAATAGTGAGTGTGGGAAGGTGAGGGGGGCCTGCAATACCTCTTCTCATTTCCCTACTAGACTATCCACACCTGTGTGAAGAGTCTCTTTATTAAACTTTTCTTAAATTATCCAATTTAAATGTGCCATCTGTTTCCTGCCAAGATGCTAACTGATACATAACCTGATGGCAATGATCCAGTAATTGATGATGCTGAAGAACTAGAGGCTAATCATAGGATCAAAATCCTTGAGAAGATGACATAGAATGGAATGCAGCACACAAATGGAGAGTCTTCTCTCATTGCTTAAAACCCACAATAAGTTCAATACAGCACCAAGGACATAAAGAAGTCAAAACATGATTCTTTCTCTAAGATCCTTTAAATCCTTGCTGGATGTACTGATCTTCTATCTCATGATCAAACTTATCCTATAAAATAAATATTAACTGAGAACTATTAAAAAAATTGAATGACTAGCATGGGAGGTTCAACTAGAATTTAGATTCACCAATGTCTAGTATCCCTTTTTATTCTAACAGGTATCTTCAACTCCCTTCACAGGTCATAAATTATGCTGATGCACTTGTTTAAACAAATATGCAGATTAGAGCAAAGATATTCTTCCAGAAAAGACAAGCAAGTAGACAACTTTTATGACTTTAACAGAAAACTCACCACCTTTCCATTTTATCTGTAAGCAGTGGCACTAAGGTCTTCAAGCATTATTTTGGGGCCATTTACCCATTTATAAAGGAAAGTTATCAGCATTGACTGAAAGGATAGACATAAAAGGAAATAGAACTGGATGAGGGCCAAAGCCTTAGGGAATGAGTATTCACAGTGAGCAAATGGGAAGAAAAGGAGCCATCCGGAGAAGGACAATTTTTTTTTAACACTAAGAATAAGAGTGTAACATATTATCCAAGGATTTGTATATTATTTGCTTCATTTAGAAGCCAATTTTGACTTATTTTTTAACAAAATATATGTGTAACAATTTCACCCAATCATCAATTTTTATCCCACAAGTTAATACGTGGTACATGATACAAAATGCTAAAAAAAAAAAAAATCTTTTTACATAATGTACAACACTTCCCAATGTTTGCAAAACACCTCTTCAACATAACAGCAGTTTGTGACTTTTCTCATCACACTCTTTATGTGCATTCTCACAGCCCATCTGGGACTCCATTAATATGGGAGTCACATTCAGAGATCTAGCAGTAATGCTTAGCATCACAGCATCTACCCCTCAGGGAAGAAAGTATACACACACACACACACAAACACACACACACGCACACGCACACCAGAAAAATATAAGGTGAATGTGTTTCTAGCCTGCATAAATATAAAATGTTTGGTTCAATTAGAGTCAAATCTCGTGGTAAGCCAAGCCCCCTGAAATGCCAGTGCTGATTTTGAGGAAATCGTCCTAGGACAGCCACAATCAATCTCAAATCGTAGCATCCATTCTGTTAGACACTGGTCATTTAATCCTTCAGCATGCATTCTGCTTCTAGAGGGTAGCTATCTCCACACCCATTCAGTCCCTGCCTCCATTGAGCCATTCTGGGTGTCATTTACAGCCATCATTTGGGGGCATTCCATCCATTACATACTCTAATTTCAAATATCCTGGGACTTAGTCTAATGTTAAAAATGTACTTTTTTCTAAAAGAACCTCCTAATGTGCCATCAAAAGACTAATTATCTCTAAAAGAATAATTACCCAGCCCAGGGCACAGAGCAGAGGTTTGATTCCAAATAATCAAGCTAAAAGTTAACTCCCCAAGCATAAAAGCTGTGCTTCTTTTGAATAAAAGCATAACTTTGGATCAGAATCCACTTGCTAGCCGTTTTTATTTGACCCACTAATGGATCAGATCTGAATTCAAAAGGAGGAAAGACGTGGAACCCAGTAAAATATGGGCTTAACGTTTCTCCTTCCAGCTTAGGAGAAGAGCAGAAATATTTGGTGCCCTTCTGACATCTGCCAGGGCTGAATATGTGGGCAGATCAGGATTTTCATCTGTTCTAAAAGATCGTGGAAGCATTTATCTAGCCAGAAGCAGAAATAAGGGATTCTAGATCTGTGAATGCAACCTGGCAAACCAAAGCCACTGGTCTGTTAGATGCATTTTATGTGGACAGTTCAGTGTGTTCAAAATAATTTATGTATTTGAAGGTCTTTAGAAGGAGCACACATTCCAATTGGCCAGATCCTTCTACTCTTTATTACACCTGCTCAATTACACAGATTTACTACTTGTCTGATTCCAGAAGTTATTGAGTTTGCAATTAATTTTGGGGGGATAGGGAAGAGTATCTGAACTCTAAAAGAGAAATAATGTGTGTTACTTGCCGACGAGGGTGAATCACTTTAAACGCCTGGCTAAGAATAAAGGTCTTTTCCTATATAAGAAAGTCTTCTGTCTTTGCTGTGGACCACACATTCTTGATTTTTAAATGAGGTGAGCTTTTCTTTTCCTTTAAATATTGCTTAATATTTGTGTTTTCAGAAATCATCTCATTATAGAAATGCTGAAGGTGCAGAAAAATAGAAAAGAAAAAAGGATAATCTGTAGCTACTCCTACCACACATAATAATTCAATATATATTCTTTCTGGTCTTTTATTTTTTATGCATAGGCTGATTTTGCTTCTTATATGGTTGAAATCATATTTTATAAACATATTTTCATTTTTGCTTTTTTATTTAATATCTCAAGTATTTTATTTAATTTTCTGCTTCTTATGAGTAGTATAATAAACAATATTTTTCACAATCATTGCCATCTACTAGTCCATCTGCTAGGTATACCATAGTTTCCATCAGAAATAAACATTTATTCTGCATCCAGTTTTTCAATTTTTCAATATAGTAAATTATATGTCTTAAGGTATCTGTGAATAACACTTTTTCCATATTTAAAATTATTTCTTTAGTATAAGTTTCCAAAACAGATTCAGTAATTATTGATAATTTTAAGGTTCTTAATTAATATCAACACATTTCCATAATTATTGAACCATTCTCTGTGGCATAATCAAGAGGAACTGTTTCATTGTGCCCCTGCTGGTGATATTTATCATTGATTTCCAAACATCTTTATAATGTAATAGATAAAAAGTATAAGTTTATTAAGCTCATCTTTTTATTTCTTTCTTACACTCTATATTTTTCCAATGACTTTCCTTCAAATTCAAAAATATTTATCCTAATACTTATTTTACAGATTTGGAAATCAGAGACCAGAAATGTAAAGTAACCTGCTAGTTGGATTTTTTTCTTTTTAACTTAAGACATTAAGCTTCAGATAGTTTAAGGGAGAATGACAATTCCAGCTCATAAATTCCAGTTGATATATTTAGTTGATTTATTTGCAGGGGCATCTTTAGTTAAGAGTTCCTGGCCATGCCATGGAAGGACCACCACAATAATAGAAGCTATTTTTCTTGGCTCCAACCAACTCTAGTCTAATTATCACAGTGATCCTGCCCAGCTATTCCCAATAGCCTCATTTTTACTCATATCTCAGCCCACCGCTCCTACCTTCAATCAGACCTGCCTGGCTCTTTACCTGCTGCGTTGCTTCCCTCCCTGCATCAATTTCTGAATCTCTTATATTCTCCTTGACTGTTCTGCCAGCACAATCTTTCTTAAGCCTCTATTCAGTTTCAACATATGATTCACAGTGTTCTTTTTTCCATCCAAAACTAGCTTCCTCCTTGGAATATATACATAACATGAAATACACCGGACTTTCGGTTTCTTTACTGCCTTACCTCCAAAATCCTTTTCTTCCTTTCCACATAAAAATTAAAATTGTCATACCAAAGAACTCATAACCATCAAAAACTGCAACACCAATAAAATGTAAATTTTAAACAACCCAGTCTTTGACCATTGTTTCCTTCCTTGTCTTCTTTTCCCAGGGCTCTCCTTCAATAGTGACTTCCAACCCACTGACCCCAACCGTCGTCACTTTCCGTCAACCTCTTCCTAGCTTTAATTCCCTCTTTGGCCAGCATAGATCACATGACCCATCACCATAATCTGTCCTTTGCAAGTACCTTCAAGTTACCTGCCTCCCTCCATTCGTCCATCATTCTCAAGACCCTAAATCCGTATAAATGCAATTATCTTGCATTCTCCACCTCTGCCCCCAAATCTCTGAACTACCGCACAAAACTCACACAAGCAAGTTGCTTAGTTTCCTAAGGCTGCCATAACAAAGTACCACAAATTGGATGACTGAAAACAATAGAAATACACTGTCTCAGTGGAGCAAGTTGCTGTGCCATGCATCAAGGGAACACAGACTCAGGCACAAAAAACACTTTTAGCAAATGTCTGCTTTATTACTTAGATAGCACAAGGGATCCAAAAGTTCAGGGGAAGAGATCCCTTCGTGGCCAGAGATTCCACATTGCCAACTGTTGGTGTCAGTGCGTTGGCGGCCAGCAACTCCGCATGCCCCATGTAGTGTTGGAGAGGAGGGATGTCTGTGGGATATTTATATACCTCCCAGGGCAGAGACCCTGCTACTGAGAGTTCCTGCCCTAATAAGCTGCTGGAACTGCCTGTTCCCAATTTCCGGGTTCAAAGTAAGGCCAGGCCTTTTTCATTAGCCCTAATAGCACCTCCAGGCTGTGGGATGGAAAGTTACTGAAACACATGCAGACAATGAAAAGGAGAGGGAGGGAGGGGAAGGCTGGGCGATGGCTGCTAAATGTGTCAGTGACTTCCTCAGCAGTGTCACATCTCTGGAGGCTAGAAGTCCAAACTTAAGGTGTCCTCAGGCCTTACTTCCTTCAAAATGTCTAAGGAAGAATCTGTTCAGTGCATCTCTCCTGACTTCTGCTGGGGTTTGCTAGCTCTGGCTCAGTCACCACGTGGCGTTCTCCCTTCTCTCTATGTCCAATTCTCCTCTTGTAAGGACACCAGTCATATTGGATTAGAGGTCGTTGCAGTTGATGTAATTATGAGTTCCAAAAATATAATTGGATCATGACTGTAAACTGATCTGTTAATCTGGGCATGATTAAGTTATGATTAGGGCATTGACTGGGCCACAAGTCAGTAGGGCATTGAGCCCCACCCCTTGGTGGGTGGGGAATCAAACATAAAATGCAAGGGAAAGAACAGTTTTGGAAGCAGTTTTTGAGAAGCAGTTTTGATGTTGGAGAAAAGGCCCCAGAAGAAGAGGAGTGAGCCGTTTGCTTGATAGTCTACAGCTAACCTTGTGGAAGAACCAGAAGAGCTAAGCCCGGAGAGAAACACAGCCACGGGAAGAGAGGAACACAAGAAGCCTGAACCCTGGCAAACGTCGGCAGCTATCTTGCTCCAACACGTGGCAATGAACTTTGGTGAGAAAAAACTTAATGCTTTATGGCCTGGTATCTGTGGAATTCTACCCCAAATAAATACCTTTTATAAAGACCAACCCATTTTTGGTATTTTGCATTAGCACCCCTTGGCTGACTAATACGAGGTCATCTTAACTAATAACATATTCAAAATCTCAGTTTTTAAATAAGGTCACATTCACAGGACCAGGAGCTAAGATTTGAACAAGTCTTTTGGCGGATATTATTCAACCCATGAAACAAGTGCTTTGATTTCACTTTAAATTCAAGGTCATAAGCCTCCGCTGGCCAGACAACCACACAATCTTAGAGTGTTTCTCTAATTAATTCACATCCCCACTCTTCCAGACCAACATTTCATACTTTATATCTTTTTTTAATCTCCAAAGACCCCTTTCTCTTGACCCAAATTCCAGCTGATAATTTCACATTGTACTTCACTGAGAAAATAAAAGCCACCTAAGATCAAAATCACAAATCTGCCTGCATCTGAACACGCTCTATTCTTCTTGGGTTCTTTTATTAAATGCAAATCCATGTTATCAAATATCATCCCTTCATGTGAATATTCTCACTGTCCTGATTTTGTGATAATCAGGGTAGGCTAAATATTCGCTATATTAGAAACCATGCATGTGTCCCCAGACCTAGTTTTTCTCCCTAGGTCTGATTTTTGGAATACTGGTGATAAACTAAGCCTGATTTATTATATGACCATCCTGTATGGAAAGACTGTAACTTTGGGTATCTTTGGTCAATCTTAAGAGATATAACAGGGAGACAGATGTGGCTCAAATGGTTGGGCGTCCATCTCCCATATGGAGGGACCTGGGTTCGGTCCCCAGGACCTCCCGGTAAAAAGAAAAATATAGAAGGCACATGGGCTGCCAGGCCCCGTCTGCAGGTGAGCCACCAGGCCCCGCGAGCTGGTGAGCTGCCAGGCCCCATCCACGAGTGCACCGCCAGACCCCGCGAGCCACGCAGCAACATGATGACGTAACAGGAGAGTGACACAAGGGAGAGCCAAGATGAGACGAACCGAAAAACCAGGAACTAAGGTGGCACAAGTGGTAGGATGCCTCTCTCCCACATCAGAGGTTCCGGCATCAAATCCGAGTGAAAACAGGAGGAGAAGGAAGAGAAGAGAGGGTAGGAAATGGACACAGAGTCGCCCAGTGAATGGACACAGAAACAGCAAAAACGGGGGGTGGGGGGGACGGGATTGGATAAAAGTAAATAAATAAATAAATCCTTAAAAAAACATATAGGGAGGTAAGATACAGACTATAGTTAGTAGTAATACTTTGACGATGCTCTTTCATGATATGTTAACAAATGTTTCACAGCAATGAGGGGGTTTCTGTTGGGGGGGGATGTGTGGGAGCCCTGTATGATGTTATGCATGTTTGTTTTGTAAGTTCACGGTGTTTGCTGAACACTTATAGTTTATGTATGTTCGTGTATGAATGATATACTTTAGTAAATTGTTTAAAAATATATTTACCATCCCCTGTCACCTTTATTAGGACTCTGTTCCTACAGTTACCACCTCTTTCTCCAAATCAGCCATCTCTTCCAGGCTTCTCAAACCTTTCCTTCAACATGCAAACAAGTAGCTGTATCTTAAAAACAAAAACAAAACAAAGGGAAAAAAAAATAAAACACTTTCTTTAGCCACACCTCCTCCTTAGCTCTTGTCCTAATTTTCTGTTTCTTTACTCAATGTTCCTGAGGAATACTCTACTATGAAATCTATACTTCCTTACTGTCTATTTACTATAAATCAGTTCAGTCCCTGCATTTTCCCCATCATTCCATCAATACCACTTGTGATGGTTAGGCTAATGCGTCAACTCAGCCAGGTAATTGTGTCCAGGTGTTTGGTCCAGCAAGCACTGGGCTAATCGTAGTACAAGAGCATTTATGGTCTTCGATCACCAGTGGGTTTACTGCATGGATGGCTGATTACATCTGCCTCAATCAGGGAGATTGCATCAGCAGTGGGTGATGCTTTTATCCAGTCAGTTGAATGCATTAAAAGGGGAAGTGATTTTAACATTCAGAGAGAATTTCCCAGCTCGTCTTTGGACAGCCAACTTCTCCCAGAAACTCATCGAGGACCTTTCATTGAACTTTCATCAGAGCCCCTGGCTTGCAGCCTGCCTGCGGAACCTGGACTTGTGCATCCCCACAGTTGCGTGAGAGACTCTTATAAAATCTCATATTATTGACAGATATCTCCTGCTGATTCTGTTTCCCAAGAGAACCCTGACTTATACACCACTCTTATCAGAGACACTAACGACTACAATGTTGCCAAACCCAATGAATACCTTTCTATCTTTGTCTAGCTAGCAGTTATCAAAGTGTGGTCCAGGGATCCCTGGGGTACCCAAAACCTTTTCATTGGATATGTGAGGTAAAGTCTATTTTCTTTACAGTAGTGATATTAATGAATGTGATTTTTTTAAAATATTGTGCAAGGTAATATGACAATGTTTAAACAAAGAGCATAACTACCAGAACCAATGTTTTCCAACTGATTAATGCATGATGTTATAAAATCATGCATGAGTAAAATATCCATTCAAAGCGTAAGACGGGCCAATGGATTTTAACATAACCAGAATCTTAAAAGTTTGATGACGAGGCTTCGGATTCCAAGTTGCAATTAATTTTGTTTAAGAAATTGCCACTTACTGAATTTTGGTGTACTATGAAAGTATAACTACAATTATTCTTTAAAGGCTACTAAAATATTCCTCCTTTTTCCAACAACATTTTTTTGTGAGGCCATATTTTCTTCATATGCTTCATTCAAAACAACAGAGCACAACAGATTGAATGCAGAAGCAGATATGAGAATGCAGCTGTCTTCTATTAAGTCATGCATTAAAGATATTTACAAAAATGTAAATCAATGTCACTTTTCTCACTATTTTGCTAGTGGAAATTGAGCTATTTTTCATAAAAATATGTTATTTACGTTAATATGCAATGGATTCATTTTTGCTATTTTAAAAGACTTAATAAATATGTATTTTAAATTTTTCTCAGGTTTAATTTTTAATATGGTAAATATTGATAGATATAATCCACATAAACAAAAACCCCCTGGGGTTCTCAAAAATTTCTAAGACTATAAGAGGTTGCTAAGTCCAAAACAATTGAGAAACTACCTCTAGTCTAATTCACCCTCCCAGCAATAGCTGACACTGCTAACCACTTTCCCTTTGCTGAAACATTCTTCTCTCTTTCTTTTCATATTGCCACACTCTACCTATTTTCTTTTTCCTTCATTGATTTCCTCTTTGTTTCTTATACTGGATCCTCCTTGCCTTTCTAAATTGTAGAGTTAACTTGAGTTCTATGCTAGATCTTCTGTCCTTCTCTTTCTTCATTTCTCCTGGCTATATTTACTACCATAGCCTTAAACTCCATCTCTTTATGGATAACTCCCAAATTACATCTCCACTGCATTCTTCTCCACCTTCTCATCTGACCTTTAGATGTTATATACAAGCAAGCACATATGATATTTCCACTTGAATGTTTTAAACTACCATCAAAACTGAATAATTGATCCTACCTCCCCAAACCAATCCTCCTCTGATCTTCTCATATAATAAATTCAGGCTGAATCCCTGGGAGTCATCCTTGAGTTTTCTTTCCCTTTGCCCTCCACATCCAATTTACTAGCAAATGCTGTTGTTTCTTCCTCTGAAATATAGCATGGAACTTTCCACTTCTGATTTTCACTGCAACTAAATTAATCTAAGTCACCGTCTTTTCCAACAACGTCCCAGCAATAGGTTTTTCTCTTATCTCCAAACTGAGACTCTTTCCCCCTCCAATCTATTATCCTGAATAATCATCCTAACATAAATAAATAGATTGTAGTTCACACCCCCACTTAGAATTAAACACAAATTCCTTGACATGGCCTTCAAGGCCCTTAGCAATCTCATCTCTTCAACAGCTCTAGGCTCAACTTATTGCACTATTCCTCATGCACTGAGCCTCAGCAGCTTGGCCTCCACCTTTCTTTTTTTTTTTTTTTTTTTTTTTAAGATTTTATTTATTTATTCATTTATCCCCCCCTTGCTGCT
>JAKSZT010053792.1:1614385-1648277 GCA_026826555.1 Tolypeutes matacus | reverse complement strand
GTCTTTTGTGCCTCAGGATCCTTGTACACAGTATTCCCTCTGCCTGGAGGAATACTTTTGACCCCTCTCTCATTCAGACACACTGTTCTAAAAGTCATCACCTTCTGGTCCCCAAATCTCAGCTTAAATGCCACCACCCAGAGAAGCCTACTATGCCAGACCCTTGTAAAGTAGGGACACTTTCTGTTCTCTAGGTACATTTCAAAATGGTAACTATTTTGTGGTCTTGTTTATCACTCATTTATTACCTTTTTCCTCCACAAGATTGTAAGCTCCGTGAGGGCAGGAATTTGTCTGGTTTGTTCCCTGCTGTTTCTGCAGGGATTAGTACATATCTGGCATGCAACCCACTCTAACTACTTGCTGATTTCAATCATCAGTCCACAATGTCTTGGGAAATGCCTGCTGTGGCGTTGACTGTGTCACTTTAGTTAATCTGGAACTATATTTCCTAGAATTTAATTTCCTGTGTGGTTCTGAGTTTGGATTGACCATAAGAGAAATGCATGTAATATTTTGAAGGCAGAGGTAAAACAGCAGCCATTATGTTCTGAAATCTGTGGGCAGTACAAGACACCAAAGCAATTCACACACATTGTCATGATACGATGGCTCACTGTTAGCATGAGGTCTCCAGTTCCCACCATATCTCTGGGTCTTGAGTATCTGGTTAAGGGCACTAGTTTCTCCTGCAGGTCACCTGCATCATTGAGAGTCAGGTGGTAAGAAGTAGATTTGAGGGCAAGTGCATGCTCACTGCACTCATGGCTTCCAGGTCGTTTCCAGCATGTGCTGGCCCTCCCTCACTTCACATTCAGCTTTTCTATCTGACCACCAGCCTGTAGATCTGCAGTCACTTCAATCCAACCAGAGGCAGAGCCCATCGCCTTCCAAAGAATTCTTCACCAGTTCACACAATTGCATAATGTCTCCATTCTATGATAAATTCCCTTCACATCACTTATTAAAGTTCTAATTCTTTGATCAAACCCTAGCTGATACTTTAACAAAAAAGAAATCTCATATACCACACTTGATCTGGATTACTATCACCAATAACTTTATCAAGTTAGAAAAAGAGAAAACAGTGACTCAAAAATATCTCCTTACCAATTATACATTTTCTGAGAGTCCTTTTGAGTTTGCCTAATCCCAAAATAGAAAAAAAAAAAATTCAAAGATTGTAAAATTCAAGTGTAAACAAGAAAATCCTTCATAACCAGAAGCCAAAGTATTTTTACATGTTTCTTGACAAGCTGGCAATCCAGTTGTTTACTTTATTGTTTGTTTGTTTTTACTAAATCTTCTAAATTAATATATGTTATAAATGTAATGACAATGTAAGTCATGTAAGAAATCAGTAAGGAAAGAGCATAAATTTGTAGTATATTATTAGCTTTCTCAACTACTGAGCTCGGAATTGCGAAAAGAAATATAAAATCTGTTGTATAATAAGATAGCTTTGAAAACCTAGCTAAACTCATGCCCTCAAATGAGCATTGTGCATTCATACAAGAGATTTTATGCTACATATTTTCTTCCATATTCAATGGGTTTATGAGGATAAGCCTGAGCCTCACAGGTGGAGCCATAAATTTGCTGGTTGCAAAGATTTAATGGAGGGACCCTGCTAGTGACAGCTCCATTTGTGGTGCAGACACTCTCACAGAGTTGATGGAGGTCTAGGGCTCAGCATCAAGTTCAATCCTTTTACATCTTATCCATCAGCTTCCCTGAGCTACTCACTGTGAATTCAGGGAAGACTTAACAGTAGCAGTCCCAGCAATAAGATCAACTTTTACAATTTCCTGATATTATATCAGTTTCTGGTTTCACTTTAATAAAAACAACAATACTTGACTGGAATTTATAGCACTTTTCTGCTATATATGGATTCAGGTATTCTTATTTATTTTCACCTCCTCTGAGCAGAGGAGAAAAATTTTTGTTTTATAAATGAATACTCTGAAATCAAAAAGATTAAATTGCTTCCCTTAAATCCCTCAGGAAGTAGTAGAAACTGGTCCAAAATGTCTTCTCTTGAATGCAGTCCATTTGCACTAGCTTGTTTTTTTTTTATTAATTCTCCCTAATTTTCCTTAACAATAAATCATTATTATCAGTTCTAGCATTTACAGAGTGCTTCACAATTTGCAATGCCTTTTTGCATCTGCAGAAATCTGCTATATCACAACAAAGCAAAAGCTGCCTAAGATGTATTTTGTTCTATGCGGCTGAGCTGTATAGCTAGTGGGTAAAAGTAAAAGCGAGCTATTGTAAACTTGTTTTGGAAGTTTTAATGTATGTTGAAGTGCCTCCATAGTATACTGCAGGACAGAAAAATGCTTGTTTTATGGAGTATCGGCATTTTATCAGAAACCTCAATTTTAATAATTTACCATTAATTTATGGAGTACATACAGTCTTTGCAGCATGGTATCCAGCACAGTCTTTACAAAAGGAGCCTAAAACTGGTTCCTGACCATCCACGGGCCTACCAGCTAACAGAGAAGGAAAATTTAACAGTCAGCATGCACAACTAAGAACAAAGGAGAGCCAAAATGCATCACTGCCTAGAAGTGAACAGGAATTTGTAGAAAGCAAATATCTGTGTGGACCAAAGAACAGAAGAGCTGTGATTTGGTGGAAAGAACATGGAGATTAGTATAGAGAACCCACCTCTGACATTGTGTGACTTTGACAAGCTTATTTTAATCTCTTTACGGCTCAGTGTATTCATCTGTAAAATGAGTCTATTGATCTCACTCCTACAGTGAGGTCATGAGGATCCATCACATAATAGCAACGCAAAGTACCTGGTACGGAGCAGGTGCTCAGGCAATAGCAGCCATTACAATGTTCCAGAAGAATTCAGGGAAATGTCCTCACCAAAAATAGTATCGAAATCTGTGAATAAGCCTCAGACTAGCAAAATCCTTAGCAGTAGAAATGCAATGATCGTTTCGGGTATTCTAGGAGATTTTAGAGACACCTCCAGATTAAAAACAAGGAAAAAGTCAATATAGTTGGCATGCCCCAGAGTGGTGGCAAAGCTTTAAAAGAAGCATCAGCTTAAAGCAAAGATGCAGACATGTGAGTATCCACAAACACAGGAGCTAAGGACTGAGAGGTCCACAGGATTGAGAATTGCTGTGTTCAGATCACAAATAAGCTACTGAATGGTGTTCATTTCCATGCAAAAAAAACTAATAATAATCATTTTGGCCTATAATCAAAGGGTACATGCAAACACAGACAGAAATAACCTTCCTTCCTACGTGGACAGGAGAGCTCTGAGAACATCCTGGTTTACCTGAGAAGTAGTGAGTAAAATGACTCAAGGAGTCATTTTACTTCTTACAGCTTTATTTCTGTTTGATGTGTGCTCCAAGAAGTTCCCACCCTGCAGGAAAAATTTTGTGCACTTTAAATATTCATCAGAGCGTGTAGCTGCAGAGTGGATACCAACAAGGGAGAGTGTGGAATGCAGAATAATGCACACCCACTCTCAAAAATAAAGGATCCATGTCTTAATCCCTGGAACCTGTGAATATGTTATATTCGATGGCATAAGGGACTGTATATGTGAGTGAACTGAGGATCTTGTGATGGGGAGATTATCCTGGATTATCTGAGTGCATCCAATGTATCATAAGGGGACAACAGGAGTGTCAGAGTGAAAGACAAGATATGACAACAGAAGCAGACTCAGGGAAGGAGATGTGACGACACAATTCTGGCTCTGAAGATAGAAGAAAGGATCATGCCAAGGATGCAGGCAGCCTCTAGAAATTGGCAAAGGCAAAAGCATAATTCTCCCCTAGAGCCTCCCTGCTGACACTTTGACTTCAGCCCAGTCATGCTGATTTTGTACTTCCAACTTTTGGAATTGTAAAATAATAACTTTGGGTTGTTTTAAGCCTCTACGTTTGTGGTCATTTGTTATAGAAAAGTAGGAAATGAATACAGAAGTGTTCTGCAAAACTAGGATTCTGGGGACCCAGATGTCCTAGGGGAAACCTCTGGCTCTTTGGCCAATGGCAACCATAAGTAAGCCAGGAGATGGCCTGCACCGAATCACAGCATCTGAGTCCATCGTGTTTCCAGAGAAAATTCTAACATGCAGTCTCTTCCAATTTGGGGACAATAATGAAATACTAAGCTGAATACGTTGACTGCATATTTAGGATCCAGATGAGTCCTACCCAAAAGAAACTGTGACACTGTGATGTGGCGCTGTTCTCTGCAGTGTGAGGCAGGGGAGACCCGCTCAACCAGCATGGCTTCCAGGAACCATCCAGCAAACAGGATTCTACTTATAGAACTTTTCTAAACTTGATTCTTTTAAATTGTGTAATATTCTCCAGTTTGTGTGTGTGTCTGATTGTCTGAATAAAAAGAGCAAAATTATTTTCCTAGCGATGCCTGCATGTGATTCAACAGAATTACACCTCAAAATTAATTCTGTATCTTACAGTATTAATAAGAGGTCTGTGGAAAAAATACATATATGAGTGAAAATTGTGAATAGAAAATGTCTGTATTCCAACCATGAAGAATTGGTTAAGTAAATCCTATTATAAGCAGACAATTGTGCAACTATTAAAATTATAACATAGAAGATTATTCATTAATACGGGAAAATATTCATGATCGATTATAAGATGAAAAGCATGTAAAAAACAGAATTCTGTGTAATATTTGTGATACATATGAATAGCAAAAGACTGAGAAAATATGCATCAAAATGTTGAATGAGAATTTTTAGTTGGTGGAATTACAGAAGAGTATGTACTTTTTCCATGTGCTTTCCTCGACTTGCCAAGTATTCTATGTGTGTTATTTTGCCAATATTTAATTTTTTCAAAAAATTATTAAAACTCTTAGAACAAGCCTTGAATGACCAGCTTAATCTGCCCCAACTGTCCATTTTAAGGGGTTTCTGGGTTAGTGTCCTCTGCTTTTTCAGTGTGACCAATACAGATGCAGATTCTGTGAACTCATAGGACAGACTCTTTCCAGCCAGCTTCTCCAGGCCTGCAATTCAGTGGTTGCTTTCCCATCACACTATCAATTACAGATGGTAACTGGGGGCTCATTCAATGATGCCACTATTCCAAGGCACAGGATCTGGTCAGTTCATCCCAAAGTCACTCGAACAACAAGAGCTGTAATAATAACCGCAGCGGCAAATGGCTTTTTTTTTTTTTAAGCACCTACAGTTTGACAGGCGCCTCACCAAGTCCTTTACTTGTATTGGTCTAATCTTTATAAAAACTCTGCAAGTTAAAAATATTCTCTCATTCTAAAATATCGAGGAACTTAACTTCTGAGTCTTAAGTAACTTGCCAGGATATGATATGCCAGTATCGGTCTCAACGCTCTGACTTTATATCTTGTGTATTTACTACTATGTTATTAAAACACAGATATATTTATAGGTATAGATATATAGTAAAAACAGGTAGAGATTAGATATAGAGACAGATATAGATCTACAGATATGCATGTGTGTATGTATATGTGTGTGTATTTTTATCTATATATATAGTTACCTTTCATTGAGCACTTATGATTAATATTAATATATTAATAAATAATCTTCTATAATATAAGTTGTGATTGCTTAATTGTTCTAATCATTTGATATAACTACAAACTCATTTGATTAAATAAAGTTGCCTTTGCATAGCATTTAGCGTTTCTGCCTCTTCCTTAGCAGAACAGACCTAAATAAATGAAGTTTCATATGTAGCACATCACTTACAATTTAGCATCTAGATAAAAAATGCAATGTCGAATTTTAGAAGTAAAATTCAGACTAAGAATTATCATGGAAGACACAGTGATATGATATCACGCAAGCATATTATGAAGAAATATCAATGTCACTGATGTTGATGAATGACCTAACACAGTACAAATGGCAAATTGCCATTTGAATGGCAAAATTTCAGGTTCCAAGGCAGAAACTATTATCTCTCTAACTAGTCTGAATGACCCCATAGCTGCTCATCAGACTCTAGAGCAAGCCATCATCATTTCACAGCTTCAAGCTCACAAAGAGCCTCAAGGTTGCTCTTGCCTCACAGAGCATGAAATATTTCACTGATTATCGCTTTGTGACAGATTTAACATTTTTTATGTAACTTCCAATGCACAAGATGGATCTTTTACTTTTAAATTCACTAATAGAATCTCAGAATGCTGGCCCTGCAGGCCTCTCAGAGGTCACTCACTCCATCCCCCAGCCCACAAGCCAGACCATACTCTTACCCTCTCAGATGGAGGAAAAGCTCTGATTTTAGAAGACCTTTCAGACAAGATGGTTTAACAAACTTCTTCCATGCCCGTGAAATGTTAACAGTCCTCACTGTCAGGAGATTTTTCCTTGCTTTTAATCTAAACGACTTATGCTGTCTTTTCAGCACATTGTTATGAAAGCACAATTTCATTTTTAGGTTTTGAGGATTCCTTCTTCTCTATTCAACCTATACCATAGAGGTATTCATATTTTGATATAATTATGTACCTCCTCAGTAGATAGTTAACTCTGGAGCTCAGAGATGGGCACTTCTCATAGGTCTTAGCAAAATCCAAAAGTGACTGACTCTTAGCATGATCTGAAGGTGCGTGGCTGTTGCCCTTCCATGTGCTGGCACCCTTACTTCATCCTGTTATAGAACTTAGCTTATTGATTAAAATTTCCAGTTTAGTTGTCTGTCTGATGTAGGCCCTGATGGCCTCAAACACCATCTTCCCATTTGGAGATGTCAAAACAAGGGAAGGAAATGGAAATATATGTGCAAATATTAACCAAGCCCATATGTTTTATAAAGATCTTAGAGAAAACTTTCTATTTATAGGCTATGTAACAGAAAAATACTCTAGTGAGCTCTCAAAAGGAATCTCCAATACAATTCCTTCACTAGGGAGAATTTGCCTGGTTTCAGACCCATCAATCACCTGCAGACAGACGTGGCCTGGGCCTTCAGTCAGGCAGTTGCAATAAGCTATTGATTAACATAGAGCTGAACAATGTAAAATCCTACTGTTTAACCAAGGTTAATGACTTAAAATTGGGCATTCTGGCAAAAGAGTCAACAGATATATGCAGTTATGTTTCCAAGTGACCATATTGTTATAGATAAATGGCAAGTGGTACAACTTTAGGATGCCATGCTATTAATAGCATTCTTTTTATGTACACATAATATGCTCCCGTTCTTCCAAATATAATTCAAAAAATAAAAGCATTTCTTTGCCAGATGGCTACATTAAAGCGTAATGGGGGAGTGGATGTAGCTCAAGTGGTTGAGTGCCTGGTTCAATCCCTAGTACCTCCTAAAAACAAACAATGAGATGACAGTCTGAGCATTCTGTTATAAAAAGATAAGGGTAATAGTCCCTGCTTTAGTCCTGGTCTCTGCATCCTTCCCCACCTCACAGTGAAATCATTTGTCCCTTTTATTGTCCCTCAGTTTCCAGGCTCCTCTGACCCTTACCTTGTAGTCCAGACATAATGAATGAGCTTCTATTTTTTTTCTAAAGAACCTTTGCTTAGAATTCCAAAGCTGAGCAGAACAAAACATTTATTCATACTGCTGAATATATTGACCTGTTGGATGGGATTGTGTTTATTTTCCATTTGATTACTGGAAAATAGCTGTCAAAAGCATTTGTTAGGAGATGTTGAGCTTTTCTTCCTATGATTAACCAATAGATTGATCTGCTTCCAAATTCTGTCCTGAGCCTTTCCTCAATTTTGTATTACATGAGAAAAACATAACTCTTTCCCTTGCCCCAATTTCTCCCTCAATTTACTTTTTTATCATCTTCATTTCATTTACTAAAACCTGCCTTGGAGAGTAGGCTACTTTACTGTGTCTACTTTCTCAATGCTATTCAATCCCATCTACTCTCTACCCATTTTCCCTTCCATTCCCTTCACTTCAATGAAACTGCCTCACCAATATCCTCAGTGATTCCCTGACTAAAATCTACACTGGACTATTTTCAGACTTCTTTCTGTTCAAGCTCTGCTACTATTATCTTCCTGACGTCTTTGAAACTTCCTCCTTCTTGGCTTCTAAAAGGCTGTACTCTTTCTTCCACTTCTCTAAATATTCGTTAATATTCATTAATATCTATTCCTCTGCTCACATCTTAAATGTTATCAGTTTTTCACCCGTAGTCCATGAGCATTCCAGGCCCTTACACACACTTTATTTTACCAACACCAAACTGGTCCCCTCCCTCATCTCCAGAGCCAATTACAATAAAATCACAAACGAGAAAAAACACCTCTGCTTCTCCTTCTCCTCATTTCTAGATTTCCCATGTGGGCTAATATTATCACCTTTGCCCAAAGTAGTAATGTTTGAACTTTTTAAAGTTCATTTCTCTCCCTCAACCATCACACTCAATCAGCCATCAAGTCCTGCCTCAAAATTCCCTATTCCTTTCCTCCCATTTGCGCTGCCTTGACACAGATCTCTACCTTCTCTAAACTGGATTATGGTAACACTATTGTTATTTGCCACTCAACCATCAGATGATTCTTCTAAATATAAATATCATCTTGTCAATTCCCTGCATATCAATCATCCTTCTTTGGTATTTTGTTACTGGTCTAAAACTTGTTATCAGTCCAAAACTTACCATGCCTGCACAGGGTTTTCACAATGGGCTTTCAGCACATCTCCTCAATCTCATAGTATCTCAGGCAACCCAGCCTCCAGTGACATTCTATCCCCTCAATGTGACTGCCCTTCTTTTTCTTTCTGTTTCCGGAAAACTTTTTATTTATGAACTCAAATGTTAACTACTCTATGAAGTATCTCCTTCTCCTTACAAAGATTTAAATGGGCCTCCTTTATACTTCCAACAGGTCCTTCCCATTCCTCTTTTATCTTTGTAGTGTAAGTATTGCCATTTTATTTTGCTTTGGGTTTCTTCCAGTAGAATGTGAGATCCTTGGAGGTTATATCAATACAAGGTCCTCAGAGGTTATGTCTTTTTTAAACTTTGTATACTTCTGCTTAATACAGAGTTCGATAATATTAATCATTCAATATATATTTGTTGATAAATATATAAATAATGTCAGCTTTATAAAGTAAACTGATTTTTTTCCAATTTTCTCTGGCAAAAGAGCATTATTACTTCCACCTCAGGTACAACCAGATAATTCAGATGTGTTTGAAACATGTCAAACTGGAACAAAATCACCTTTTACTCTGCTTCAAATTGAACAATATTCCTATCCACACTGAATCTATCAATAATTGAGAATAGGAGTTGAAGTAAATTTATAATTTATTCTACAAGAAGTTAAAAGGGTTTGGAGTAGAGACTTACTTTCTGTGTCTTTCAACACATACCAGACCAATAAATGCAGAAAAATGTTTACTTTATTCTTATTTGACTTCTTCATAAGATAGAATGGTTTAACGATGTTCCCACAAAAGAACTGATATACTTAAAATGTTTCTACTCCTCATGAAAGTTATAGGATTAAGAGACCCACTCTTGAAAACCAGTAAATTTCTTAAATGTCTATACAAATAATTGGTTAGAAATTTTTGACAAAAGTGTATCCATTTCAAAAAGATCATAAGATCTCCTTTGAAGCTATGCTCCATGGAAAGATGCTTTGTCTTATTCACCTTTAAAGGTCTGGGCTGATCAGATGCATGGAACATATGAGGCATTAAACTAATGTTTTTTTAGTCCATATTGAGAAGTGAAGATAACTATTCTCAATAAATATATAAATATGTATCCTTCAAATTAGAATGTGTTGAACTGTGTCCCAAAAAGCAATGTATTGAAGTCCTAATGCTCAGTACCTCAGAATGTGACCTTATTTGAAAATAAGGTCATTGCAGATGAAATTAAAGTAAGATGAGCCAAACAGGAAAAGGGCAGGCCCTTAATTTCATATGACTGATGTCCTTATAAGAAGAGAAAAAGAGAGAGACAAGGGAGAACGCCATGTGATAACTGAGATGTAGATTAAAATGCTGCAGCTGCAAGTCAAGCAACAACAAGGATTGCCAACCAACACCAGAAGCTAGAAGAGGAAAAGAAGAATTCCCCCCTTTGAGATTCCGAGAGAACATGAAGCTGCCAACACCTTAATTTCAGACTTCCAGTCTCCAGGACCAAACATTCGGGAAAGAATTAACACCAATACTGCTTAAACTCTTCCAAAAAATAGAAGTAGAAGGAACATTGTCTAACTCATTCTGTGATGCCAACATTACCCTAATTCCAAAGCCAAACAAAGATGCCACAAGAAAGGAAAATTACAGAACAATCTCTCAATGAACTTAGATGCTAAAATCCTCAACAAAACACTTGCTAATTGTATTCAACAACACATCAAACAAATTATACACCATGACCAAGTGGGTTTCATCCCTGGTATGCAAGGGTGGTTCAACATAAGAAAATCAATCAATGTTATATACCACTTAAACAGATCAAAAGAAAAAAATCACATGATCATCTCTATAGATGCAGAAAAAGCATTTGACAAAATAAAGCACCCTTTCCTGATAAAAACAATACAAAAGATAGGGATAGAAGGAAACTTCCTCAACATGATAAAGGGTATATATGAAAAACCCACAGCTAACACAATACACAATGGTGAAATCTTAAAAGCTTTCCCTCTAAGATTGGAAACTAGACAAGGATGCCCACTATCATTGCTCTTATTTAACATTGTGCTAGAAGTACTTGCTCGACCACTTAGGCAAGAAAAAGATATAAAAGGCATCCATATTAGAAAAAAGAAGTAAAAATTTCACTATTTGCAGACGACATGATCCTATACATAGAAAGCCTTGAGAAAGCCTTGAGAAATCTATAACAAAGCTTCTAGAGCTTATAAATGAGTTCAGTAATGTTGCAGATTATAAGATCAATGTGCAAAAATCAGTAGCATTTCTGTACACCAACAATGAGCAATCTGAGGAGGAAATCAAGAAAAAAATCCCATTTACAAAAGCAACTAAAAGAATCAAGTACTTAGGAATAAATTTAACTAAAGATGTAATGACTTATATGCAGAAAATTATACAACACTGTTAAAGGAAATCAAAGAAGACTTAAATAAATGGAAGAATATTCCCTGTTCATGGATAGGAAGACTAAGCATCATCAAGATGTCTATCTGACCCAAACTGATCTACAGATTTTAACGTAATCCCAAAAAACTTCACCACAGCATTTTTTACTGAATTGGAAAAACTAACTATGAAATTTATTTGGAAGGGCAAGAGGCCCTGAATAGTCAAAGACATATTGAAAAAGAAAAATGAAATCAGAAGAATCACACTACCTGACTTTAAAACATACTACAAAGCTACAGTGGTCAAAACTTGATATTGGCACAAGGATAGACATATAGACCAATGGAAACAAATTGAGAGTTCTGATATAGATCCTCTCATAAACAGTCATCTGATATTCAACAAAGCCACCAAGCCCACACAACTGGGAGAGAAAGGCCTCTTCAACAAATGGTGCTTGGAGAACTGGATATCCATATCCAAAAGAATGAGAGAGGAACACTATCTCCCACCTTATACAAAAAGTAACTCAAGATGCATCAAAGATCTAAATATAAGAGCCAAGACCATAAAGACCTTGGAAGATAATGTAAGGAAGTATCTACAGGATCTTGTAATAGGAAATGGTTTCAGGAACTTCACACCCAAAGCACGAGCAGTGAAAGAAAAAATAAATAAATGGGGTCTCCGCAAAATTAAAACGTTTACACCTCAAAGGAGTTTGTCAAGAAAGTGAAAAGGCAGCCTCCTCAATGGGAGAAAATATTTGGTAACCATATATCTGATAGGAGCCTAATATCCAACATATATAAAGAAATCCTATACCTTGAAAGTAAAAAGACAAACAACCCATTTAAAAAATAGTCGAGTGATCTGAATAGACACTTCTCCAAAGAAGAAATACAAATGGCTAAAAAGCACGTGAAAAGATGCTCAACATCATTAGTTATTAGGGAAATGAAAATCAAAACTACAATGAGAGATCATCTTACACCCATTAGACTGGCAGACTACAAGTTTTGGAGAGGATGTGGAAGAACAGGAACCCTCATCCACTGCTGGTGGGACTGTAGAGTGGTCCAGCCATTATGGAGGACAGTTTGGCGGTTCTTCAAAAAACTAACTGTAGATCTGCCATATGATCTAGCAATTCCACTGCTGGGTATATACTCAGAAGAATTGAAAGCAAGGACACAAACAGATATATGAAAACAAATGTGATAGTGGCATTATTCATTATTGCCAAAAGTTGGAATCAATCCAAATGCTCATCAACAGACAAGTGGATAAACAATATGTGGTATACACATACAATGGAATATTACTCAGCTGTAAGAAGGAATACCGTACTAGCACACTGGATAACATGGATGAATCTTGAGGACTTTATGTTGAGTGAAGCAAGCCAGGCACTGAAGGACAAATATTACATGGCCTCACTGATATGAATTTAAACAAATTGAGCAGACACACAGAGCTAGAGTCTGGAAGATAGGCTTACAGGAAATAGAAAGGGAGAAGAAGGTTCTGAGCCAACACCCATACAGGCAAAATTTATGATAAGGTGGAAGTGTGTAGTTGTGCAGTGAAGGGATATGACAGGGGTGTAGTGATAATATTGGATTGGGCGGTGCAGGTTTGACAGGGGGGTAAAGTAGGGAGGGTAGGTTGGGCGGTCCATGGAACTGAGGGGAGGGTTAGGGGAGGGAGCAGTTGAACACTGGGTTTTGGTGGGTACATAGTTGAAACTACAACGTTGGGAAAGTTCTTTTGGTAATATGACAAGGAAGGGTTCCTGATTTAGGGTGTTTGATGGGGGGCATTCAGGACAGGGCGCACCTAGGGCATGCTTCTAGGGAGTTTGCAAGTGATCATTTTGTCATAGTGTAATGTATCAGTGGGTAGAGACCCACATAATAAGCAGGAAGGAGTTGGACTCCCGTCCTGGGGAGGCCTGCTTGGTTCTCAAACAGAAGGGCAGGAGTATCTCAAGAACATGAGCGGTGCCTAATAGGGGAGGACAGACCAGTGTGTCAAGCCCTCAGTGTTGTTGCAGATAACTATGAATCTTGTCCTTCAAGGACTGAAGCCTGGTGGTCTCTGTGGGCCACAAGGGGAGGGGAAGGGAGGAATAGAATAGATGGAAGAGGGGGTATTTTGGGGGCAATGGAAGTGTTCTAATGATCTTGCAATGATGGATACAGGCCATGTTAAATTTCATCAAAAATTTATAAAAGTGTATGGACCAAAATGTAAACCATAATATGAACCATTGAATGTGGTTAGTAGCTGTATTTCAATTTTGGTATATCAGTTGTAACAAATATATCATCCACATATGAAAAGGTTATTAATATGGGAAGGGGGAAAGGGGGAAGATGTTGGGTATATGGGAGTCCCCTATATTCTGTATGTGACTTTGCTGTGACCTGAAACTTCTTTGAAGACAAAATGAAAAAAAGTAAGACACTGTGGAATAAATGGAAGAAAATGTCACTGTACATACAGGACAACAGATCTTACAGTGATGAAAGGCAAAATGTCAAAAAAATTTTTTTAATATTTTTCATTATTTTTTAATACCCCAATTTTTTTATTTTATTTTAGTTTTAGGTTTCTTTTTTAATTTTTTTGTATTTTCTTTCTTATGTTTAGAACTATCATTATTATTTCATTTTCTTATTAATTGTATTTGGCTATTTTATTTTCTTCATTTTTGAAGAAGGTTTTGATCACAGAAGGGTTACAATTGTGGCAGGGGAGGACCATTGATGTGGGGTATCAGTGATGGGGGATGCATGGGAGGGATTTCACCTGGGCATACATATAAGGCATATAAATGTGTTCAAATGTTCATGGAGTATTGCCACAGTGGGTGGAGATTCACACAATAGCCAAAAGAATATCAAATTCCCACCCTGGGGAGCTCTGCCACATTCTCTAATGGAACAGCAACAATCCCCCAAAGACAGGGGCAACGACTAGTGAAGAATGGTCCATTGATAGGCCCTTGGTATTGATGACTATGCTTATGAGCCTTTGCTCTTGAAATTGAAACTTAGCCTAGTGTTGTAGGGTGCCTAAGAGTTACCTACTGGCAGCCTCCTTGTTGCTCAAATGTGGCATCTCTCTAAGCTGAACTCAGCATATAAATGCAATAACTTGTCCCCAGCGTGGGACATGACTCCCGGGTATGAGCCTCCCTGGTATCGAGGGATTGCTACCAAGTACCAACAAACAATGCAATTAGAAGAAAAAAAAAAAGACCTCAACCAAAAGGGGGGAAAGATAAAGACAAATGAGCTTACATGGTTAAGAGACTTCAAAGTGAGTCAGGAGACCATTTCAGAGGTAATGCTTATGCACATCTCAGCAGAATCTCATTGACAGCCAAAGTAGATACTACCTCCAAATAGCAGGTCTCCAGAGGGCTCTGGAAACATCCAGACACTATAGACAAGGCAAATAGCCCAAGTGTTTGGTCCCTTGCCAGTGGGACCTACTATGGAATTTATCCTCCCCAGTGTGACAGAGTTGGACTCTGTTGTGGTTTCCCTACACATGGCTCTTGTCCTTCTATTTGAACTTATAATTAGTATTAAAGTTGGTAGGTGTACGTCCAAGAGACTTAAATCTTTGTCCTTCCTTATGCCGGCTGGGCCCTGAATCTCAACGGAGTTGCAGCACATACTCTCCAGTTCATTGGGCTCACCCAGGACAACTAACAAGGAGGAGATGATGGACAACCAACATACCAAGGAACCAAGAGAGTCTACAACTTCAAGCAACAGAGTCCCATCCATCAGCCACATGGGATCAAAGCCCCCCCTCAATTAAAGGTAGAGTGGGCATCACCATCCCACAATCCTCAGGATTGGGGAATGAACTATGGACTAAAGTAGACTTACTTGTATTCTACCATAGACTTATTGTGATTCTAGCAATGGAAGAAATAGGATTGATTTGGAGGCAGTAGCCACATATCAGTAAATTCCTATTATTTTAAGCCACCAAGTCTGTGGTATTTTATTATGGCACTCTGTATTAGGAAACTAATACAGGGTGTCAATATTTTTGGTCCCCAAAGATCCTCTCAGGTAGTCTTTTCTACTTTACAACAATTTATTTTTCAATAATAATTCAATCAATAAATATTGAGTCCTGTATTTAAGTACTGTGCATGGTTTTGGGAGAGCAACAATGAATAAGATATAATCCCTACCCTCAAAAAACCCTCACACAAACTAGTAAGAAAAATAAAAGAAAACCAATGCCTCCAATATGGAACTTTTCTTAACATATGATTCTAGAAAATAACATCCTTCTATGATGCCAGCCCCAAAAAATGACCAATGGCCTGAGAATGAGAATTAGAAATTGTCAGTACTCTTCTCCTCTTAGACATTTGCAGTGACATTAGCCCATTAAAGCCTCTGAAACAGCATGCAACAAGGAATCACATTTAATCCCAAAATTCCCAGGCTTATTTGATGAAAGTATTTCTTTGCATAACACCTACCAGCTTCACAGAGTACACTTTGGAAAGTGTTCAAATAGCACACAAAATTGCTATAAGGTAGGAAATCTCATGAAAATAGACAGGAAGAAAGACACAGAGAAGGAGCCTCTAATTCAGCTGGTGGAAGTGGAGGCAGAAAATTCAGGGGCAGAGGGTGGACAGGATACTCTAAAATGAAAGAACTTACATAAGAAATTCCACATTTATAAATGGAGAGAAAAATCAATACTTATTAAGTCTAAGGAAATAACTCACCCTGTCACCAAGATAAATTGTGCTTCCATAAGTCTTCTGATGGAGTCAGATTCCTCAAATTTACATTCATTAGCTCCTAGACAAACTTTTAAACTTTTGAAATTAATAAAAATCAGTTTGTATAAGAATCTGGAATTCAGTGTCAATTCCTTCAGCTAGTTTGGTTCTGCTCAGATAACTCTCACAAACCAGCTTACCCTTTCTCTGAGAAGCGAATCCTCATGAGACAAGTTGAGGAAGTTAAAATCTATTTTTTCCCTTGTTCTTCTGAAGCTGTCATGGTGACGTTCCTTGTATCCTAAGAAGAGGCTCTTAACTTGCTTGTAATGGTGCTGCCTTCTCAGCACTTTCTTTCCAAATTCTGCCCTAGGGCCTGCTCTCTGGCCCCGTCATAAGCTCAAACTCTGCCACCTGCAAATAGACATCTCTACCTGCCTGAATAAATATTTAGATGCCGTTTGCATAGAGATTCCTGCTTTGCTCTGTTCCCTTATGGATGATGATACTCTATTTACTGCTTATGAGTATCCCTGATACACAGAAAAGCTTGGTGTCAGATGTTTTTTGTCATGGAATATCCAGGCTTGAGAACAACTCAGATCCTTTATTACAAGCTCCCAATTCTCACCTTGCTACCCATTGCAGGCTCATGAACACAAGCTGCATTCTTCTACCTTTTAGAGCAGCTAATACCAAATCCACCACCAGAGTTCTGCTTTGCCCCACTCACAGACTGGTCAGACAAAGGGACACTGTCTCCCAAGCCTGCCTTTCCTTGCTGAATTCAAAGAACACATCTCTGCATATCAAGGATTCTATTGCTAAGTGCAAAGGGGAAACTAATGGAAGAAAATTTGAAAGAACAAACATGGGATAGTGACAAAGTTATTTAAAAAAAGTCTTACACAATTCTGAATGCTGTAGGTTTGACTCTATAGGTAATAACACCACTTTTGCTCACACTCTGCATAGACTATCTGCACATATTGCCAGAGAGTAAGCACTTGTCTTACATACCTTGAAACCATCTCTACAGAAAGTCATATAAACTATTTTCAATGACTACACCAATGGCAATAAGAAAATATTGCTAAATAAAAAGTGAATTAATGTTAAATCTTTGACTTCACTGGAGAATTGCTAAGTCTGAGCATTCAGATAACCACAGAACATTTCTTCTGAAAATCTAGAAAAAAATAGACTAAGCTACTTTAATAGCATTTGTGTGAGTGTCCTGTTTATAGATATCTATTTCTCCATCTGTTTGTGTATGCATACCTTATTATTAAGCAAGATGAGGAGTTGGAAAAGACATTTTATCATATGTGGTATGTACTTCAAAATTTATCCGTCTGATATTATCTAAAATCAGAAGTACATACCCATGTTTGTTTTCAGAGGCTGGATTTTCATAAGTGATTGAAGCAACTAGGAAACCTTGGATGTAACAAAATTTCTTCTCTAAAACTCAGGAGTTTAGTAAACCAATTATTTAAACCTCCTATTCCAGGAACATATATTTATCATTAGGAAGCACATTCCAGAAGGCTGTGGAAGTCCAGTTAAACACAATCATTTGCCTTTGGGTTCTCTGGGTTAAATGATTTCATAACTGCTTATTTGTCAATATTACCAGTGCTTAACAGGACAAGTTTATCTGGTCTACTTCTTCGTAGGGGCAAAATTTATAGACTTCCTATACCAGGCCATCTGACTAAAGGAAGAGTCCCATAAGGAGTCAGAGCCTGGCAAAGAATCATAAAACCCAATGGCTCTTGAAAGGAAGGCTAGATGGAATTGAAGATCATTTAGAAGGAAGGTCTGGGGTATTAGAGAAGAGAGCTATGTAATGGGAATAGGGGTGGAGAAACAATAATGCTGACAAGGGAGATAGTAGATAGATTTATCAAGCCATTGTAGTGGCAGAACTCTCCCAGTGTTCTCAAGTGTGTAAATGCTGGATGGAAAATTAGATTTAGGGACAGATTATTTACAAAAATTGGTTAGCAAAGATGTTATCAAGTTGAGATAGTTCATGTTAAAATTAATTTCATTTCAAATGCAAATCAGAATGTGAAAACCTCTAATTGCTCCTCGTGAAGGTGTGCACACAACGAGAGAAGAGTATCTTCACTTGGGCCCCTGTACTTATAAGACCTCTTCCAGGGAGTAAAAATGTGGTCCAGATGGGTTACAGCCTCCTCACTCATGAGGGTTCCCATGTCCTCTGTCCTTTGCCCTTTATAAGCCCATCAGTTCAAAATACCATGTTGGGTATAATCCCAAACTTAGAAAATTTCTCTATTTTTCTGAAAAAAGGAAAGAGGATGGGAGGAACAAGCATACCCCAAAAGGAGTACACTTTAAGCTCTAAACTGATGAAAGATAAATCAGTTTGATGGATTTTTTTCCAGAGACAGGCTAATGTGAAAGGATTTTAACAGTTTAGCAGTGGATCCTGTACTGTGATGTCCTCCAAGTAGTTTGATCTGAAGCAACAAAAATATCTGTTTATTCACACATCCCAAAATAAATCAATCTAGAAGAGCCCTTTGTAGGTAAAACTTCCTACCTGTTTCCTTCTAAGTTCATAATGTAAGATGAGTGGTCAGTACCAGGAAATTATATGAAGATCAAGTAATTTCATCTGCATATTTCCTTGCATAGGTAGTTCTAGAAATATGGCAATTGCATGGTTATAGTAATTTTGCAAAGATGCCTTCAGAGTCATGACATTGATTTCTAAAAAGTGGTTTAGGGAAACTATGCCATTTTGAAATTATTTATGAATCCAAAAAGAAAAAAAGAAATATTATGTTTTAAACTAATCCATTCCTGTGGATGTGAGACCCATTTGTCTGTATTACATCAGTGGGGCATGATTCATGTTGAGTCGCCACCCTCTTGCTGGGTCTGATATAAAGGGAGACACAGAGACTCAGACTGTTATCGGAGATGGTGTCCAGATGTCTAGGTTCTTGGCTATGTCATGAGAAAGAATTCAAGAATGAGCCATAAATCAATTAAACAAGCAGAGAATTTGTTTGGGGGTAAGGCAAGAGAACAGAAGTACACCTTCAGAGAGATGAAGGTGGGCATTCTCAAGGAAGAGAAATGCGAAGTTCTGCCTGCCCCCTGTTTTACGGGGTATGGGGTTCCAGGGTCCGCACTGATTGGCATATTTGAGACAAAGCAGGGGAACTCTATTGGGTGATTTGATTCTCCTAGAGGGTTAGGGGTTGCTGTCCAGTATTATTGGCTTCTGGCTGCTGTCCACGAGCTCTGCAGGCCATGTTGACTGACACTGATTGGCCTCTGGTCACTGTACACAAGACATGAGGTAACCTAAAAGTGGGTGCCCCTCTTGCCCCTTCCCTCTTTCCCACCATTTAATGATGTTGTTAGCTGCCTTCTGATAACACAGCCGCTGGGTGTGTGCTGCAGGGTGTTTGTGCTGTAGTTTGCCCCTTCCTAATGTGTCTGTGTGACTCAGCAGGCTAATGCTAGTAAACAGGCCAATGCCTCAGTTTCTTTTACCAGGATTATTAGGTTTTCTACCCCCTTCTTCTTCAGTCCCTTATTCTATCCTGCCTCAAGACAGACAGAGGAAAAGGGAGCCAGCATATTTAATTCTGCAATGTGAGAGAGAGGATTGCTTATCCAAGAAGCCCCCAAAAGACTGGGCCCACAGAGCAGCTCAAGAGGAGATGGTGAGCTGAGAGGGAAAGGAAAGATCTAGGCAGAGATAGGCGGCCATCTTGCTTTTTACCACATAGCAACACACCAGTATCAACAGCAGTTGACTTTGATGAGAAAGTACCTTTTATGGTGCCTCAAGTTGGATATCTCACAGCCCCGAAACTGTGAGCTTTTACCCCAAATCAATCATTTTTATAAAAACCAACCCATTTCTAGTAATTTGCATTGGCAGCAGCCCTTTGGCATTTAAAACAGAAAATAAAGGAGTAATAGTTGTACTAGTAGTAATAGTAGCAGCAGTAGTAGCAGTAGTAGTGATGTGATTGTAGCAGTAGTATTGTAGTAGTAGTTGTAGTGGTAGTAGTTGTTGTAGTGGTTATAGTAGTTGTAATAGTAATGGTTGTTGTAATAATTGTAATAATAAAAGGTGTTATTATTCACATGAAAAATGAGATAGATTCTTGAGGTTTAAAAACAATAGAGAGATAACCATATAACTGCAATGAAAACCATGTACAGTGATGCCTAAAAAAGAAGAAAATGCAATCACTTTATTGTCCGAGTTATAGGGTAGCAGAGTGAATAGCAGTGTTGATTATTATGTGCTACCATAGCTGTTTGGGGAATTTCTCTCATCCACTGTGTCATTTGATGAAGAACATTTAAGAAATTAATCCAGCTAAGTAAATAATAAATAATAACAATATTAATAACAACAGTAATAATGATAACTTGCAAAAGGATTCAATCAAAACTCCTTTGTGTAGAAATATGGTTCTGTGTCCAGCCCATCTCTGATGGCTCCTGATCACCAACCCTGGGCTCATGTCATCTGATTTCCCATTCTGAGTATGGCCTGTGTGCCTTAGACACACACAAGATCAGTCTCCAATACCACCTCCTTACTGAGTCCTCCTTGATTCCCCCAGACGGAGAGAGTTGCTACATCCTCTAAGCTCCTATACTATAGAATGTTATAATCTCTTGTTTAATTTGGTACAATGATTGTATCACCAACCTCTCAATAATTCTAAAAACACCAGAACTATTTCTTCCTGTTTTTCCTTTATATCTATCTCCTATATCCAATTAAATGTTCATGCAGTCATGCATTCCACCAATATCTACTGAATGATTAAATTTATGCCTAAATGTTCTGGGATCTGAGCTGTCATTTCCATTTGTCTCCTGCCCTAGGACAGACCACACCTCTTACAGAATTAACATTATTTAATTTACATAGGTGGTGCTGCCCCAACAGAGCAGAGAGAACTCTTCCCAAGAGAACATCATTACTCCAAGAATACTCCTGGTAGAAAAATAGGTAACAATAGAAACAGAGAGATACATATATATACTTTTATGAATGTATATGAATATATTATGTATATTCTAGTATTTTTATTATATATCATATTGCATCATATTATAGTGTATTATATATTATATGTTTAGAGATCCCAAAGCAGAAGAAACACATGAATCTTTCCCTTCTGGAAAATCGTGCCCACCACAGCTTATGGCTATTATAGAATCAAACAAGAACTAGAAGGATGTGAAGAAAGATTATTGACTGCAGGACAGCCTTTCTGGATATCTGGCTCTGGTGACAAGCTAAGTAAGACAGTGCACTGCTGCTGCCCATTTAAATAAGGAGAGTTTTATTTCATTATCTTCTGTCATCCTTTGATTGAAAAACTGGGGTGACAGATGTTAATGTTCACGACCCTATGATCCTATGGCAATATGCAAAGATAAGTGGGAGAAAAGGAATCCTACCTTATTACTTCTGGGGATTAAAGTTCAAATGAATAAATGTACACAAATGAATAAATGGAAATTCCTTCTGAAGGAATTAGTTGCATTCCGCCTTTTCCTCCCTAACCCTTCACAGAAAAGTCTAGCTTAAATATAATAACGCCTTTCCTATGCTAAAGCAGTAATAACTGTTTGTATCGGGATGCTGTTATTGAAGTAAGTTTGATTGACTCCCAACTAGTATTTATGGTTTAAGATAAGAGAATAGAAACTTTAATTTATCTAGACAGAATAGCTTTGTGATTTTCATGGTCTGTCCATGTATCCACAAATGAAGGAAAGTACAAATCCATCTGTGGCTGCCCTTGAACAGGTAGCAGACTCACACTTCCTGCAACGCATTTTTCTAACCGTTTCATTAAAACATGCTAGCCCATTTGCATCCAATGCCTAGTGTATCACACAAAGAGTAAACAGTAAGTTAGGACCACAACCATGTCAATACTAATTACTGGTGATTTGTAAGAGTGCAGCGATAAGAAGGACAAAGAAGTTGGAGACAAAATATATTGAAAGTGACATTCAAGAATTCACAAAAGACGTGTTCTGTGAATCACTTTATGAAATGTATTTGACACAGATACAGACTCCTCTTTTAAATCATTCTTTGAATGGTTCTCCCTTTGGACTTTTTCAGGATAATTCAGCTAGAAAGACTACATTCAGAGGTGACAATTTGTGATGTATTGCTTATGGTGAAAAGAAGCTAAAATAGAAAGAAAAATTGGTTATGCTAGTTATGGAAAGCAATCCACAAATGATTTCCTACACTTTTCATTTGAATTACATATTTAAATGGGGCTACAAGGGGATTAGATTAAGATTTCAAAATTCTAATTGTATTTCTTTTGAATTTGATGTTAAGTTCTTATGACATGACTTTTATCTTCTCAGATTTAAATGCTAAGGATATATCCCCTATTCCAGTAAATGCAATTTTGAAAATTTCAATAACAAAAATTATATACCCAAATATTAACAACCGTTGTCTCTGGGTGGTGAGATAATGGGAGATTTTATATTTCTTTTTCTTTGCTAATTTTTCTACTTTTCTTATTTTAAACATGGATCAATTACGGAATAAAAGCCTAACCAGTTCAAATAAGTTAGTGAAAGGTTATTCAAAAATGTTTGTGAATACCTTCTAAAAATTCCCCATAAGATTCTTTTAAATTGTCAATTTCTATTCATTACTTCATATAACACTCATCTTTGTGAAATTTGGTTTACTAGGTTATTTTCTACAGAAAATGAGATACAAGATCTATATGAGATATATAAAATGAGGGTGATTTTCAAGATACTAATTAGCAACTCAAAACTGCTTCAGTCCTGCAGTTGTTCTCCACCAACAAATTGTGGTCCTTTTTGTTTGTAAAAATGATAATATAAACAGGCTCTACATGTTCCACATATTATACTAGGTGCTTTGCAAAAATTAGTTCACATAATCTTGAAATCAACCCTCTGTGGTAGGTGTCATCATTATGCCCCATTTTCAGATGCAGAGAGTCATAGTAGAGGAATCGATAAGTTCCCCCATCATTTGTCTGCCAGGGTGGGATTACCGCAGTTCAATAACAGTGTTATACTCTCTATGACTTGGAAAACTCTGGACCATGTTTACAAACAGAGGAATGTGGGATGAACTTGAGAAATAATTTTCTTATGAATAGGGACCCACTGCTAACATATCCATTTACTTCTAACCAAATATTACATTTAAAGTCCAGAATGTGATGAAAATACTTGGGACTAACAGACTATTGATCTTGTCAATTCATTAAGAGGAATACATCACATTGTACAGTGTTTCATAGTTCACAAATCTTATGCCAACTGCATGAGATAGGGATTATTTTACAGATGAGAAAACTAAAATTTATTGTTTAAATGATTCCCCAATGGTCATCAACAAAAAAGCCAAAGAGCTGATGTTCAAATCCACATTTTTCTGACTTCTGTTGGTGCTCTTTTCATTCTATTAAGTTTTTTTTTTTTTTAGGAGGTACCAGGGATTGAACCTAGCACATTGTACAAAGGAAGCAGGTGCTCAACCATGTGCTACATCCACTCCCTCTATTAAGTTTTAATATTAACACTTCCCTCTAACTCACTATATTATTATCAGTCACCAAGAACAAAAGAATTACAGTTTGGGAAAGAAGTAACAGTGTTCATTAGCTTGCTCTACTTGTCAAAAGTGAGTCAATGGCATCAAGTCAGAATCACATCCCAACAGATGTCACCTCCCCCACTCTCCCATCTATCTAAGTCCCCATAGGGTCTTGCAAACTGGAGGACTTACACAAATGCTCAGTGGATGAAGCAGGGGCCAAGTAACCCAGGGCAGCTCTTCCCTAGATATGGAGCCCAGCACAGTATCTATAATGGGGGAATTTAATTACCTTTCTATGCTGTTGGGGATTGAATCATGCCCCCCACAAAAGACATGTTCAAGTCCCAAACCCTTGTCTTGTGTATGTGAACCCATTTGTAAATAACACCTTTGAAGATATTATTAGTCAGGTTGTGCCTATGATGGTTTGGAGCTATGTACCCCAGAAAATCATGTTCTTAAGTTTAATCCATTCCTGTGGGGGTGAGCCCGTTGCAAGTAGTACCTTTTGATAGGGTATTTCATTTAAGGTGTGGCTTAATTCAATCAAGATAGATTTTAATCCTATTGCTGGAGTCCTTTATAAGCAGAGTGAAATTCAGACAGAGAGAAGGAGAGAAGGCTACAGGAAGCAAGAAGCTGAAGGTAAATGGAACCTGGATACGAAGAAAGAGGTCAGAAGAGGCCACCATATGCATTGCCATGCAACAGAGGAACCCAGCACCAAGGATCACTGAAGCCAGCCCCAGAACACCAGCCTTTGGGAAAAAAACATCACCTTGATTACACTTTGATTTGGATTTTTTTTTTTTTTTTTTTTTTTTTTGGTGTCAAAACCATGAGCTAATAAATTCCCATTGTTTAAGCTACCCATTGCATCGCATTTAATTGAGCCAAGGTAACTAAAATAGGGTCCAAACTGAATGAAGGTGGGCCTTAACCCAATATGGCTTAAGTTCTTAGAAGCAAAGGAAAGCAGAGAGAGAGGAAGGAAGCCACGCAGTTAGAAAGTGGAAGACAATGGAACTAGAAGATAAAGAAGACACAGCCATTATTGTGAGAATTTTGATTTTTACCCATAATAAAAAAAAAAAAAAGAAAAAAAAAGTATATATATATAAATAACATTTTTGTAAGCAAATACACATATATGCATATATATTTATATATCATTTTGCAAATGTTTGTATGTATTGTGAGAATTTTGATTTTTACCCACTATAAAAATAAATTTAAAAAAAAAGGAAGACACAGCCATGTTCATTGCCAGTAGAGAGAAAAGCCAAAGAACTCCAAAGATTGTCAGCCACCCAGGAGTTATTGGCCATGGAAAGATGCAAGCCTTCTAGTCTCTGAAACTGTTAACCAATAAATTCCTTTGTTAAACCAACCCTTATATGGTATTTGCTTTAGCAGCCAGGAAACTAAGACATATGCTCTTCATATTCTAAGAATAAAAGCTGTGACACCTTCAGTCTAAAGCGCCAAGGATTCATTTCAGTCACTTTTTCTGTTGGGCATGTATACTCACCCTGAGCTAACCACCAAAGGAAGGCATATGGGGAATAACTGGGCAGCAGTGAAGTGGAGAGTGAGGCTGGGGTGACATTTCACAGCTCCTTTGCAGCCATATCTCCACAAAAGCTTTTACTGCCTGAGGACAAGGCCCATTGTAAATTCAGACCACCAGAGCCTCCTAAGTGCCAGGTGGACCCAGCTTTGAGTTTTTGTGTGTGTCACTCACAAAGCAGCTACAATGAAGTATGGTCTGAGAAAGATTTCATTAGGTCTCACCAATGATGTGCAGTAGAGTCAAGACACCAGAAAATGCATTTTTATAAAAGGTAGAAAATGGAAACATAAAATAAATATGACATATGTCCTAAGGAATTGTAAAAGCACTACGAAAAGAAAATCTCCTTAGCTGAGCATACGACCTTCCGTAATCTGAATCTTACTTACTTTTCTAACCGCCTTGCCCAACGCTCCTAAAGCCCATGCTGTAGCTAAATAAATACTCCTTCAGTATCCATTTTCTTTCTTGTCACTTATTTTGCACAACTTGAACATTTCAGCAGTGCAAATACAGCTTATGAATTAGCCCTTTTATAGAGCTTTTGTTTATATAGCTACCATTTTCCATCCTAGGCAGAGGAAAAACCCAATCTTCCTCTGGGCTTCTGTAGCTTTTAGGGTGAACTTCTCTTACAGGACCTATCACATGAAATCATCATCATGTGTTTACATTTATAAACATTCCACTAAAGCTAAGTTCCACTGAAAAAATAAGTTTATAGCTCCAAGGCCTAGGAATGTACCTAGCACTGAATGACATAATTTGAAATGAAACAATTATGAAGCTAAAACTGCTTTTAGTTCAAAACTCAATATCACCACATAGTAACTCTGTTCTTTGGCTAGGTACTTAACCTCTCTGTGCCTAAGTTTCTTCATCTATAAATGTGCTATGGTATGACTTCAACAAGTTAATATGTGGAAGAGCACTTAAAACATAGCCAGATGCTATAGCTTCCAAACAAAGCTAGCATTATCATCATCATCATCACACCATTTATACAACAAGGCAGTGCAACATAGTGGCTGAAATTTTACGTTAATACAATAGCATAGCTCTGTCACTTACTATTCATATGACCTTGGGCAACTTACTTAAGATCTCTCTATCTCAATTTATTTGTCTCCAAATAGAGACAATAATAGTACCTGTGTCATAAATTTTGGGAGTGTTATAAATTATACATGCAATTAATATAGAGCCTAACACATGATAAGTGTTCCAGAGAGATAAACTATTCAATACTATACTTTTTGATCTGATAACAGAACCAGTAAGACCCTTGGTTCTTGCCTCAAAACAGGCACACTAATCCACTGACACTTTTATTAGTGTCCTATTAAGCCTGGGAGGACAGAAGAAAGCCACTGAAGAAGTAGCAAATCTATCACATTTTGGACATATAACAAAATAACTTTATACCCCTGAGAACAAGTTCTCCAGGAAATAGGATAAGATCTTCACTGCTTCTGAACAAGTTAGAACATAACTATTTGTGCCAGCCCTGGGCCTGTTTGCCCTTACATCCATTCCCAAACTTCCCTGCTATACTCTGTGCAACAAGGGGACTGGGAAGTAGAAGGTGAGCTCCTGCCATGGGATGTACTGGCCAGAACCAGGGGGGGTGAGGGACAGGAGAAGCTCAGGTACCTCTCCTCCTCTCTTCTACCCAGGGCAGCTTCAGGTCTCCTTCACAGTTCCAGCTGCCACCAGAGAAGGCCATCCTGGTCCCTGCCTCTTTCAGGTTACCCTGTCCCATGGGCACCAGGTATTAGCAGTAGTTCTTTGTCTTTCCAGCCAATGGAAATAGTGGATGCCTATTGTTGCTCATTTCTGGATTTCCTCACGGTAACTTATGTAGCTCTCAGTTCAGTGTCACCAATTCCCTGCATTAATTCCCCTGTGGTTTCTGTTTTCCTAATTAGACCAGACAGATTGAAGATCTTTGTCCCTTCCCTCTCTGTCTTTGGTTCTATGGGTTTTTAGACTACATTATTAGGTGGCCTCTCTCTACACATCCATCCATCCATACACACACACACACACACACATACACTTTGAGTGCTGTTTCTTGCTTTAAAGAAACAAAGGCATACTTCTGTGGTCTGGATCAACGGGTCATGTGGTTTGATTTCTACTGAAGTGACTTGGTCATCTAATGCAATAGTTCTCAACTGGGGAAATATTTTGTGATGCACATGTATTCCCACTCCATGGAGATATTTTTTTGGAGACATTTTTGGTTGGTACAATTGCAGGGGCAGAGTACTACTGGCATCTAGTGGGTAGAGAACAAGGATGTTGCTAAATATCCTACAACGCACAGGACAGTCTCCCAACCCTCAAGAAATAATTATCTGTCCTGAAATGTCAATAATGCCACTATTGAGAAACCTTGATCTAATGATAGAAACCCAACACTTTCACACAGCTGGATGCTGGCTATAGCCCCTGAGCTACCACAGGTCACAGAGACATTCCTTAGGACCTAGTCTTGTTGCTGCTATGGATCACATTGTTGAGATTCTTGCCCGTAGTCTTTACAATATTACCATATACATTTCTATTGATTGATTTGCATGAACTTGAGTTTCACTGCAGATTTCTTTATTTTGGTGATATGCATACTCTTGAGCTTCTTGGAAAACAAATGAGTAAAGTATATCAAAGACAGTGAGTTTTCAGCAAATTCAACAAATGATAGATTTTTCATAAAATAAATTTATGAAAAAGGACTCGGATACTATTTGCTCTACTATAATATTTGTGACATTTTCCCTTGGTGGGTGTAAGGGGTACTTGTCTTCTGTAAACCACATTTCCTCTCTCCTCTCATGTATTAAATCATCTGTTTTCATCCACAGAGTGATGTCGCACTCTGGCTGGGGGTTAGGATCCTCCTAAACCATATGCTACTGGCATGAGGCCTTCTACAACCACTTCACCTGTTAAGGTCAGTTTCCTCATGTGTACAAAACTTGAATGTGCTCTTCCTGCACTAAAAGGTTATTCAATTACTTATCTTCAATACTTGAGTAACATGTTACATATTGGCTCTTTAGGCAGAAAAATGAATAAAAAAGCAATAAACATTTCCAACAATGCCTGATTCATTCAACTTGTAAGCCCTAGTTAACAAAACTAAAACACTAAAAGTTTCTATACCCTTCTCCATTTTCCTAATACTGTTAAAAGATATGTAAAGGATTCCAGCCGACCAAGAGGCAGCATGATGCTCTAAGGTGTCTTTCCCTTACAGAAGCTTTGAATAACTAGCAAAACTGGCAAAGCCATCTTCTTCAAAACTCTAGAAAACAGTTAAAGGGTTGCAGTACAAAGTGCCAAGTCAAGAAAAATAATGCTTTGAAAAATGGTAGAGAAGATCACAGTACCCTTGTTGGTTCCTTCTCCACCCACTCCCCTGCACAGTACGGAGCTGGCCTGCTCTCCAATCATGAGTTCCTGGCTCTGTTCCTGAGGGAGCAGAGAAACCTGATATGCATACTGTGGTACCTGTGTATCAGTGTCAATCTATCTAGTGGAAGCCTTAAAGAATGAACCTGGAAACTCGTGTCTTGCTTACCCATCCAGAAGCAGATTTCAGACAGCTAAAGGAGTATAAGAAACAATTAAGTCAAAGCAGCCTGGGGTAAAGGATTACCAGCTTTAAGACATACAATAAAGCACCTAGGTGGTGGGAAGTCTATTTCATAAGGAATAGAGGGGATATTCAGATTCCTATAAATAGGAGAATTCTTAAGGCTCAAGCAAGCACAAACTCAGGACATGATGGAGGCCCAGAAGAGACAGAAAGGACCCTGCACCACACTCTCAACTTGGACTGATCTTTTGATAGGAGGCAGAAATTCTGAAGGAGAACACCAGCCAACACAGAACAATTTTGCAAACCATGAAAGGTATTTTTTGCATTGGTTTGATTTTTGTTGTTGTTGTCTTCTGGCACTCAAGGAAAATTAAAATGTACAGTGTGCAGCAAAAGATTACAAGACTATCAAAGGAACAGGAAATGATGGCCCACCCAAAGGAAGAAGATAAATATTCAGAAACCATAATTAAAAAAAAAAAAAAAAAAAAAAAAAACAGACTTTGGACATACTGGAAAAAATTTTTTTTAATTAACTTCAATATGCTCAGTGATAAAGAAAACAACAGAGAAAGAACTAAAAGATATATGGAAAATGATATATGAACAGTGTGAGAATCTCAATAAACATGTAGAAATTTTTTAAAGGATCCAAACAGAAATACTGGAGTTTAAGATGACAATAACTGAAATGAAGAATATCCTAGAGGGCATCAACAGAAGATTGGAGCTTGCAGAAGAATGAATCAGTGAACTCGAAGACCAGACTATTGCAATGATTCAGGCTGAGGACGAGAAAGAAAAAAGAATGAAAAAAAAGGAAAGATAACCTAAGAGATGTGTGCAACACCATCAAGGACACCAATATACATATTATGGGGGTCCCAGCAATTGATAAAAAAAAAAAAGAGAAAGGGGCAGAAGGAATACTCAAAGAAATAATGGCAGAAAACCTCCCAAACTTAATGAAAGATATGAATACACACATTCAAGAAACCCAATGTATCCCAAACAGAATAAACTAGTAAAGAACCATGCCCAGATACATAGTAGTCAAATTGTTGAATGCCAATAACAAGGAGATAGTTCTGAAAGCTGCAAGAGAAAGGCAAAATGATATGTACTAGGAAGCCCCAATAAGATTTCTCATCAGAAACAATGGAGGCAAAAAGGCAGTAAGATGAAATATATAAAGTGCTGAAAGAAAATTATTGCCAACCAAGAATTTTATATTTGGCAAGACTGCCTTTCAAAAATTAGGGAGAGGTTAAGCCAATACCAGATAAACAAAAGCTGAAAGTGTTCATCCACACAAGACCAGCTGACCAAGAATGCTAAAGGAAGTTCTTCAGACTGAAAGGAAAGGACACTGGACAATGGAGGAATGGCATAAAGAAATAAAGATATCCGGTAAAGGTAAGCATATGGGTAATTATAAATGCCAGTACTAATGTATTCTATTTTTGGTATGTAACTCCACTTTTTACTTCTCTCAGGCTCTAAAATGCAAATGCATAAAAAGTAATGATAAATCTATAGTTTGGGACATATAACATATAAGCATATAATTTGTAACAAGCACAACAAAAAGGCAGGGAGACAGAGAGGTATTGATTAGTATTTGTGTAATCTGTTGAAGTTAAGTTGGTATCAAATCATGTGTGATCAGATCTAGGATGTTAAATTTAAGCCCCATGGTAACCACTAAGAAAAGATCTGAAAAATATGTGTAAAAAGAAATGGGGAGAGATTCAATATGGTACACTGCAAAAAAATCAAATAAATATGAAAGGAGGCATTAACAGAAGAACTGAGGAACAAAATGTATAAGACTTACAGAGACCAAAGAACAAAATGGCAGAAGAAAGTCCTGTGTTATCAGTAGTTACTTAAAATGAAAGTGGATTAAATTCGCCTGTCAAAAGGCAGAGATTGGAAGAATAGATAAAAAGTATGACCCAACTACATGCAGTTTACAAGAGACTCACATTAAATTCAAAGACATAGATAAGCTGAAAGAGAGAGGATGGGAAAAAAATACCATGCAAGTAGTAACCAAAAGAGAGCTGGGGTACATATATTAATATCAGACAGAATAGACTTTAAGTAGGAAATCTGTTAAAAGATATGAAAAAGGTAACTATACGATGTGTCAATTGTTTGGTATTATTTGTATGATATATTTTCTTCCACCCTTTCATGTTCAACCTATTTGTGTCTTTGAATTTAAGGTGAGATTCTTCTGTACATCATATAGTTATACATATATATATGCACCTAACAGCAGAGTCCCAAAAATACGTGAAGCAAATATTGACAGATATGAAGGGAGACATAGATAGATCAGCATTAATAGTAGGGAATTTTAATATACCAATTTCAAAAATGGGTAGAACATTTAGACAGAAGATCAATAACGAAATAGAAGATATGAATTATACTATGAATCAAATAGACCTAGCAGACATATATAGAACATTTCACCCAACAGAAGCAGAATGCACAATCTCCTCTAGTGCACATGAGTCACTTTCCAGGATAGAACACATATTAGGTCACAAAACTAGTTTCAATAAATTGAAAAATATGGAAATCATAAAATCTGTCTTCCCCAACCACAGTGGAATGAAGCCAGAAATCAATAACAAAGGGAGAACTGGAAAGTTCAAAAATTTGTAGAAATTAAACAACACAGCCTTAAACAAGTAATGGGTAAAAGAAGAATTCCAAGGGAAATTTGGAAATATCTTGAGACAAATAAATTATCTTGAGACAAATAAAATTGAAACACAACATACCAAAACTTATGGGATGCATTAAAGACAATACTGAGAAGAAAATTTATAGCTCTAAATGCTTACATTAAAAGAGAATACAGATCTCAAATCAGAGACCTAGCCTCACAGCAGGAGATCTAGAAAAAGATAAGCAAACTAAACCCAAAGCAAGCAGAAGGAAATAAATAACAAAGATTAAAGTATATAAAATGAAATAAAGATGATGATATCTAGTTGTTTGGTCAAGTAAGCACTGATACTGTGAGGATATTTTGTGGATTTAAGTCATCAGTAAGTTTATTGCATCTATGGCTGATTACATCTATAATCAACAAAGGAGATTGCCTTCAGCAATTAAAGAAGTCTCATCCAATCAGTTAAAGGCCTTAAAAGGAGAACCAATTATTTCAGCAGTCAGAAGGAAGAATTTCCATTTTTATTTCAGCCAGCCAGCTTCTCCTGTGGAATTCATCAAAAAACTTCCTAGGAGTTCCCAGTTTGTAGCCTGCCATACAGAATTTGAACTTGTCCATCCCTTCAGTCACATGAGAAAATTCTGTTTCCAGTTCTGTTTTCCCTGGAAAACCCTTGAAAATGGTATTTTTCAAGAAGAAAATACCATTTACAAGAGCAACTAAAGAATAAAATATCTAGGAATAAATTTAACCAAGGATGTAAAGGATATGTACAAAGAATACTACAAAAGATGACTAAAATAAATCATAGAAGACCTAAATAAATGGAAGAACACTGTTCATGAATTGGCAGAAATATAAGATGTTAATTTTACCCAAAGTGACCGCAGATTCAATGCAATCCCAATCAAAATTCCAACAGCCTTCTTTGCAGAAAAAGAAAAGTCAATCATCAAATTTATAGAGAAAGAAAGGCAGCCCTGAATAGCCAAAACCATCTTGCAACATAATAGCAAAGTTGGATGACTTATACTTAACTGATTTCAAAATTTATTACAAAGCTGTAGTAATCAAAACAGCATGGTACTGGCACAAGGACAAATATATAGACAAATGGAATTGAATTGAGAGTTCAGAAATAAGCCTTCACATCTATTGCCACTTGATTTTTGAAAGGGTGCCAAGTCTACTCAAAAGGGAAAGAAGAGTATTTTCAACAAATTGTGTTGGGAAAACTGGATATCCATATGCAAAAATGGTGGACCCCTACCTCACACCATATACAGAAATTAATGCAAAATGGATCAAAGACCCATATATAAGAAACAAACCTATAAATAGTCAATAGTTTGTTAGACTTAACACCAAAGGCATGAGCAGAAAAGAAAAGATAGATAAATGGGACTTCCTCAATATTGAGAACTTTTGTGCATTAACAGACTTCATCGGACAGTAAAAAAGACAACCTACAGAATGGAAGAAAATATTTGGAAATCACATATCCAATAACATCCATAATATATAAAGAAATCCTACAACTCAACCACAGAAAGACAAATAGCCCAATTATAAAATGGGCAAAAGACTTGAATAGACATATCTTCAAAGAAGATATACAAATGAACAATAAACACATAAAAGATACTCAATATCACTAGCAATTAGCGAACACAAATCAAAGCCCAATGAGATGCCATTTCACACCCAGTAGAATGGTTACTATAAAAAATACACATAATAATAAGTGTGGGAGATGATGTGGAAATATAGGAACTCTCATTCATTATTGATGGAAGGTAAAATGATGCCACCACTGTGGAAAACAGTTTGGCAGTTCTCTCAATAGGTTAAGTATAGAATTACCATATGACTAGCAACCCCACTTCTAGGTATAAAACCAAAGAATTGAAAGCAGGGACTTGAACAGATATTTTCACATTGATGTTCAGAGCAGCATTATTCACAATTGCCAAAAGAGTGTCCAGCAATGGATAAGTGAACAAACAGTATATGATATATTAATATAATGGAATTGTATTCAGCTCTAAAAAGGAATGGAGCTCTGATACATGCAACAACGTAGATGAAACCTGAAGGCATCACGTTTAGTGAAATATGACAGGCACAAAAGGACAAATATTGTATGAGCTCACTGATATGAAATATTTAGAATATGAAAATTCATAGAGTTAGAAACTAGAATGGAGGTTACCAAGGTCCAGGGAGTGTAGGGTCCTGTAGGGAATGGGGGGTTAATTCTTAAATTGTACTGAGTTTCTATTTCAGGTGATGGAAAAGTTTTGGTAATGGATGATGTTAGCACAACATTGTGCACATTAAGAGCACTGAATTATATATTTGAATGTGATTAAACAGGAAATTTTAGGTTGCATGTATGTTACTAGATTAAAACTTTACAAAAATTGTAATAATACTGTACAACCCAGACAGTGAACCCTAATGTAAACTAGGGACAATAGTTTATAATATAATATAATATAATATAATATAATATAATATAATATAATA
>JAKSZT010053792.1:1518280-1614375 GCA_026826555.1 Tolypeutes matacus | reverse complement strand
TAATATAATATAATATAATATAATATAATATAATATAATATAATATACAAATATTTTTTCATCAATTTTAACAACGGTACCACACTAATGCAAACTGCTAATAATAGACAAAACTTTGTAAGGGGATGTATGGGAACTCTGTATTTTCTGAATGTTTTTTCTGTAAACCTACAACTTCTCCGATAAAAAAATTAATTTATAAAATAGATGTGTAGAATGTCTGTGAGAGGGTCACAAGAAATCTGTCATAAACTGACCCAAATCTCTGCTGCTCTACTTCTGACAACTTGGAAGCCTCCGAGAATGGGCTTTTGCCATATGGTAGAGACTGAGTTTCAAAAAACACAGACTTCTGCAGTAACCCAGGGATTTCCACCTCCTTGCCCAAATATATATATATATATGTATGTATGTATTTCCATTCCTAAATGAAAAGCCAAGTGATGCATGGCAACTATGCTCTCCCGCATGTAAAAGCAAGGCTGGATTTTTTAAAATAAGCTTTGCCTTATAAGGAAAAGCCTCAGGGAAGCCTTTCCTTTACTGGTTGAATCCAGAAAACAGCTGCCAACAGATGCTTCAGACTTTAGGTTGAACACCCCTGCTTGATGCTCCCTCCTCCACTCGCTGCTTTCAGTGGGTCTTGCCTGTCTGTCGACTTCGATAACAACCTCAGTGAGCGGAGATTATGGCTTAATTCTGCTCTCCTTGCAGCCTCCACCACATCACCTGTTCTCATTAAATGTTATATCATAAGATAGCTGAAGGTGAAGCCCTAACCCTTTCGTTCTTTTTAAAGAGCTGCAGCAAATCCCAAAGATTTTATTCCCAAGAGAAATTGTGTCCCCAAATGATCTTTACCCTCTCAGTGCAGCTCTCTGAGGCCATGGAACCCAGGAGGTAGAACCAGTTTCTGAGCAGTCAGAGCTCCTGAACTGACTCAAAGAAGAAAAAGAGGAGAAAAGATGTTAACTTCATTTGGTATGTTAATGAGATCATCTGGTCCCTGCCCCTTTAGAAAGCCTAAGACACATTTCTCTTTCTGTCTCCACTGCCTTTTCTCTCCCTTCCTCCTCCACCCTCCTCCTTCATATCTAAAGATAAAGGTTAATATTAAGCATCACATTAACGCTTGTCAAATCAATCATGATTTCCTCTGAGTTATGTTACACAGAAGCAACATGCTTTATCAGAAATCAAAGAAAGGCCGGTGCCAAAAGTGGATGAGCTAATGTAAAATCACTTACACGGGCACTCTCGAGACGGAAACCCATTTAATATTTAATGTAGTCATTAACCTAAGAACGAAAGGGAGAGGGTAATGGATGGTCTATTCCCTTTGCCTACGGGACAAGGTACTGAAGTGAGCTGGCCCTTCTGGGTGCAGATTCACACATAGTTAAAATCCATAAAGTGGGTCACAGGTGAAGGGAATTGGAAAAGTCTCAAAACTCCCAGATGCACTGTTTTAAGAGGGCCGTTGTGCTTGGCGCTCACGCCTGAAGTTCACTACACTGCAGGAACCAGACGCCTTGTCAGTTGAATCGCTCAATTAGTGTGTTATGGCAGCAGACATGCTGTCCCCAACACATATGGTCAAGCTACAGCAAATAATCAATTATTGAAGGAAAACTCTTTCCAAGAAGCATTAATCCATCAGGATATTGAAAGATTTGTTTTTGTCTCTATTTGAATTTGATTATATTGGGAGTTTGTCTACTTGACAACTACCCAGAGAGTCAGAATATCAAAACCAATTGAAAATGCAAAGGAGAAAAAAATACAGGAAAATTCTAAAAGAGTGAAGGCCATCTGAAAAAGAGCTTTTTTCTGTATGTAAATATTATGATGTTGTAGGGAACATTCTACTTATATAGCGTGAGTGCCAGCATATTCTATACATGCTCTTTAAAACAAGTTCTCTCTAAGCAAGTAATACCATTGTAATTGCTTCACTTTAGCTGCAGCACTACTTCCTGATATGATACAATGTACACTAAAATCATACTAGTTTGATTTAATTATGCTTTTCCTATCACATATTATGTTCTTTGGTGTGACTTTTCAGGGGTCTCTGAGACTTCAGCCCCACCAAGGAAGCTAATTATAATATTTTCATGCACATAAAATACCTCTATCTCTACCAACCCGCCCCCTTCCCCTTTATCCTTTTTACACTACAAGTTTAACTCTAAATCCTTTCACCCTGAGGAGCTTTAAAAATACTCCCTCACAAAAATAAGTGATTTCTGAATCTTGGCAGAAGCTCCAGATGGGATATATATCAAAGAGTTTTGCAGGAGAAACAGAGCTTCGCAGACAGAGTGCCAAGTCTTCCAGGCTTAATGCAGTATTGCCTGGGCTCTTACTCATACCAAAAATTTCTGAATTAGAGGCAACTTTTTTCATGCAACTTTTAAATTAAATGTGCATTGCAAGCATTTTACTTCATAAAAGGCAGTTTGGTTAAGAATAGCAACTGCACATTACTTGGTGCTGGAGTTTGTAGGTGTATGTCCAAGAGACTAAAGTCTTTGGGCTGTCCATGTGCCAGCTGGGCCCGGAACCTCAGCGGATTTGCAACACCTACTCTACAGCTCATTGGACTCACCCAGGAAAATGAACAAGGAGATGATGATAGACAACGACCATCCCAAGGAACAGAGAGAGTCTACAACTGCAAGCAAAGTAGTCCTATCCATCTTCCCCATGGGATATAAGTCCCCTCTCAATTAGAGGTGGAGTGGACATCACCATCCCAGAATCCTCAGGATTGGGGAAAGAACTATGGACTAGAGTGGACTTATTGACATTCTACCATAGAAGTATTGTGATTCTAGCAATGGAAGAAATTACAACATTGATGTGGAGCCAGTGGCCACTGGAGGCTCTGGGGGCAGAGAGAGGGAAAAACAGTTGTAATATGGGGGCTTTTTTGGGACTTGGGAATCATCCTGAATGACACTGCAATGAAAGATATAGGCCATTTTATATCATCATATAACATGCAGAACTGTGTATGAGAGTGTGGTCTACAATGTGAACTATAGTCCATGCTTAGTGGCAAAGCCCCAGGACGTGTATATCTATTGCAAGTGATGTGCCACACTAATGAAGGATGTTTATGTGGGAGGGTGTGGGAGGTGTGGGGAGTGGGGCATATGGGAATCCCTATATTTTTTGTGAACAGTTATGTAATCTAAGTATCTTTTTAAAAATAAAAATATATATATTATTTTTTAAAAAAAGAATAGCAACTGCAGCAATAAGCAACTGTTATCATCTCCTGTTTTTAAAGGAAAAAAGTTTTCATGCTAGTTCATCTGAATTACCTGAAGAAGTTTAAAAGGGACTATAATAACAAATAAAAACTTTCATCTAAAAAATAAAATGCTGTTACTTATCACAAAACTCTTTGATTGAATTGGGCTATTACCTGACTTTGAAGTTTTTCAGAAGAACACAGGAAGGAAGCAGCATGAGTTTATTTGCAAAAAAGAACAAAAAATCCCTTTAAATATTTATCAATTGAATTATATACACTTCTACTCACTTTCTCCCTCCTCTCTATACAATTCCAGAGTATTGTTCAAGATGAGAAGGGACAAGGGCATCTAGCAGCAAGAAAAACATTTAAATCTATTCATTTCATTATCGCAGACTTTAAAATGCTACAGAGGCTTTGTCCTCGATTTTTCACTTCTAAGAATTTATCCTAAAGGAAAACATCAAAAAATATGGAAACTTATATGTTAAAAGATGTTTCTTACAGCATTGTTTATAATGGTGTAATAGTGTAGGTGTAAGCAATATCAAACCCAGTAACAAGTGTGTGATTGAATGAATGATACAGTATAGACATAAGGAAATACCATGAATCAAAAAAAAATGCATATAAAACAATATTCCATGACATACTGCATAAACTATTCTCTATGCCTGAAACATTCTTCAAATTCTAACCCCATCCCTTTGCCCTATCTGAACATATCTCTAATATGGCAAATTGATTTCTCTTTATCCTTCAAAATTCATCTCAAAAAAGGCTTATTGCCAAAGATGAAAAATTTTGACAACATATTCTGGTGAGGCAGTTATGAATGAGGGACTCTCCTATGTTGCTAGTGGGCATGGTACAGCTACTGTGGAGCGGAATTTGGCAATATCTAGCATGATACATATGCATTTACCTTTAGCTCAGTACTTTTATTTCTATGAATCTATCCCAGAGATACACTGGACCAAATGCAAAATGACACAAGCTATTTTTATATTACCCTTTGTAATAAAAAAGACTTGAAACAACACAAATGTCCGTAAATAGTGTACTGAATCAATAAACTGTGATACTTTCACATTACAGAGTACTGCACAGCTGTAAAAAGGAATTAAGATTTCCATATACTACTATAGCATTAGTCATAATATACATTGTTAAATGAAAAATGGGGTATATGCCACCCTATTTTTTTATGCCACCGTCTTTTACCTATGAGGTCAAGACAATTTTTTTCAAAAATCACTCGATAAATAAACTGAAATATAATGAAAATGGTTAAATATGGGAAGCAGAAGGAACTAGAGTGGAGGGGACAGAGTCCTGGAAAGGGGAGATGGGTTGAGGAACACAACAAATATTTTAAAAAATAATGTCCAAAATTTCCAAATTTTAGAAAACTATACCATACCAAGAGAGCTAACAAGCTCAACAAATCTAAAAGTAGAATAAACTTAAGAAAATCAGATGAAGGCATGTCATAATCAATTCGCTGGAAATTGGCAATGAAGAGGAAATCTTAAAAGGGAGCCAGTGGGAGAAAGTAGGGAGGCACTCAAATTATTAACAAAAGAACAAACATAAGAATGGTAGCAGAATTTTCATCAAAACTATACAATCCAGAAGAAATGGAGTGGCATTTTTTAAAGTACTAGAAGATAAAAAAATTTAAGTCAACTTAGAATTTTACACCCAGCAAAAATATCTTTTAAAACTGAAGCCAAAATAAAGATATTTTCAGAACAAAAAAAATACTAAGACAATTTCTTACCAACATACCTTTAAATTTAAAAAATTTATTCAATGAGAATGAATGAAACTAAATGGAAATATGGAAAGGAATAAAAAGCACCAGAAATGGTAAATATATGGGTAAAGATAAAAGACATTTTTCTCCTCATTTTTATTATCTTTAACAAATGATTTTGTCAAGAGCTGAGCTTTGGAGCACTGAGCTACCAGATATCAGGTGGCCACTTAAGACAGAAAGCCAAAATGGAAGTAACAGTAAAGCCTTTAATCACTTTAAGACAATGGTGTAAACCAGAAGCTAAACAAAAATCACCGGCACTCAATGGAACTGTACCAGGTGAGGGCCAATTGAATTAGTGATGATGTAGGGATTGCCTTACTGATGAGGGAACCCTGGAAAAAAGACTCCTGCTGTTTTATGACCCTGGAGGCCAGGGGAGTGGAAAAGTACTGATTACTGAATTTGAATGGAGAAAGATGTCTTCAAGCACACCCCTATATCCCCAGTAATGATAGAATGGTGTGCAAGGCCCCTGCGGAGGACTGCTCATCCCCACCCCTGTAACGAGGCTTCAAAATGGAGGCCCCCAGGCTGGGAATGCAGCTATGTGTGAGAGCATGGTGAGCCATGAGAACCTAGGCACTTCACTGCAACTGCCTTTGGAGCCTCCAAAACACTGGCTCTATGCCAGTTTGGGTGTGGGAAAGGCAGCTTCTGCCCATGAAGTCAGCCAGCTAAGGCCTTTGTAAATGCCTATGGCTGTGACTGAATGATCACACATAAGATTTCATCCAGGAGCCAAGTTACTCAATCAAAAGTAGTTGCCATGTAATGTGGGGTTTATAGCATATTTAGAAGACATATGACCACAAGAGCACAAAAGCCAAGAGGGGGGAGGTGGAAATAAAGGTATTCTATTATAAGGTTCTTATACTATATGTGAGGCAGGTAAATTAACAACTCATATTGTAAACCCTAAAACAACCACTAAAATAAATAAAACAAAAAGGTGTAAATAATAAGCCAATAATGGAAGCAAAGTTGAACTATATATAATACAATGGAGCTGAAAAACAGGAAAAAAACAACATAGAATACATGGGATAAATAGAAATAAAAATAGTTGGAAACATATCCCAAGAAAGTACATTTAGCAAAATATAGAAAGATCTCCTACAACTCAATAATAATAAACCAAAAATCCAAAGAAAACCCAACAAAAATGGGAAGAGATTAAAACACACTTACATTGATGGTTGGTAAGTGGTAAACACATGAACATTCAACATTAAGGGAATGCAAATTAAAACTACACACATTTTGAAAAATACTACACGTATAATAGTATGGATAAAATTTTTAAATAAACTGATAATACAAAATATTGTCAAGGATAAGGAGTAACTGATACTTTACTCATCACTGTTGGGAATGCAAAATGATACAACCACTTTGGAAAACAATTTGGCATTTTCCTATAAAGTAAACCTACCATATGATCTGGACTTTCCACTCCTTGGTTCTACTAAAAAAAATAAAACCTTATGTCCAATCAACAATTTGTTGTTGTGGATTGAATTGTGTAAGCCCAATTTGGACGTGTTCTTGGTTTTTGGTCTGTATTCTAGTAGATGTGAACCCATTGTAAATAAAAACTCTCCAAAACATTACTTCAGTTTGAGTGTTGTCCAACTGAATCAGGTTGGTCTTTAATACAGATTAATGGAGTCCTTTATAAGCAAAGTGAAATTCAGTCAGAGAGAGAAGCCATGGGGAGGAGCCAGAAGCCAGAAGTTAACAGAACCTGGAGGAGAAAAGAGAAGACATACCCTTTGTGATGAAAAAGGCAAGGAACCCCCAAAACTGCTGGCCAGTTAAAAGATACCAATCCTGGGAAGAAGCAAGGCTTCTAGCCTTTGACACTGTGAGCCAATAAATTCCTATTGTTAAGCCAACACATTGTATGGTACTTGTTTTAGCAGCTAGGAAACTAAAACACTTGTACTCAGATGTTCATAGCAGATTTACTCATAATTGGCAAAACTGGAAATAATGTCCATTAACTGGTGAATACATAAATTGTGGCAAATCCATATAATGGAATACTACTGAACAATAAAAAGGGGGAAACTGCTTATTCATGGAACTACATAGGAGAATTTCAAAAGCATTATGCTATGTGTAAAAGCCAAACACAAAAGGCAACTTACTGTTTGATTTTAATATACATAAAATTCTAGAAAAGAAAAAACTATATTGATAGAAAGCAGAAAGACAAGAGCATGGAGGATGGGATTAATGCAATTGAGTGCAAGGAATTTTGGGGATTGTCAAATTTATACATACACCTGTGCACAATGAATTTTGAGGTGGTTATGCAACTGCATATATTTTCAAAAATGTATCAAATTTCACTCTTAAAATTTATTAATTTTATTTTATATAAATTATATCTCCATAAAACTGATGAATTTTTTTTAATGAAGAAAGTGTTCCCAGAGCTAAAACTGTGGGATTTCCTTAGTAAGAAATTATTAAGGATATTCTTTAAGATCCATTTACATTATCCATTTTTTAATAAAATTGCATTTAAAAATCTAATGAGAGAGTGATGTCATCAATATGGCAATGTAAGATATCCCCTGGAAAAGTCTCCCCTCAGAATCAATTAACAAAAGGACAAATCCCACTTTCTTGGATCTCTGGAGTACAATAGAGACTGGAGTAGAACTCCAAAAATGATGACTCAAAGAAAACAAATGCAAACACCAAAATCAGGTAGGACATTTCTGTCTCAAACCCACCAGTTTGGGCCTTCCCCCTCTATCTGCACAGCTTGGTCATTGCACAGAGGTAACATGGCCCAGGTCCCTCCTGCTGTGGTCCCAGCCCATAGAGCCACTCATAGCAGTGAGTTAGAACCTCATGCATATCCGAGCACAGAGAACCAAGTCTGCAGAGAATCAGGAGGAACATGAGAGGCTGAAGAGTGCCACATAAAAAAATGCCCCCAGAGAAAAAACAAACTGTGGCAGAAGTATTGGCAAGATCACTCTCAATCCAATCTCTGTTTGCTAGACCATCTAAACACAAAATGGACCATTCTGGATTGAACTCATCTGGCTTTCTGAGTAGAATACCCTAACAGGGAAGAACTGGAGGCAGAAAACTCCCATGGAAAATAAAAGTGAGGGGGATGTCCTGCATAGCTATGAGACAGGATGCATTCCAGGACTGAAAAGTGTTATGAAAAGGGGACAATGAAGGAGGGAAAAAAATTAAATTAATCATAGGAGCTGGGTATAAAATTCTGCACAAAAACAAATAGTACACTCTTAAAATATATATATATATATATAACATTTTTGTAAGCAACTGCACATATATGCATATATATTTATATATCATTTTACAAATATTGGTATGTATTGTGAAAATTTTGATTTTTACCCACAATAAAAATTAAATATATAAATAAAATCTACTGAGCAGAAATATTATATTAAAAAAAAATAGTACAGCTCAAGATTCTTGTATAAGGAACAGAGGAAAGGAAACGTTCTGCTGGGGGAAAAACAATTGCACCAAAGTACAATCTTTAAAATTGTACTGCATATCCAGGGTAAGAAGCAGGTGAAGAAGAGGTTAGAAAATTTGAACAGTTAAACATGGGTTACTCTAAAGTTCCAGAATAAGTTGAACCAGCATCAGAGAAGAGCATTAACAGGACACCAATCAATAATAAAACACTAAGCAAGAGTTAACACATCAAAATAACCAGATGCCCAGACATCAGCAAAAAATTACAAGCCATACTAAGAAGCAGGAATATATGGCTCAGTCAAGGGAGCAAATTAAAACTTCAGAGAGGAAACAATCTGCAACAATTAAACAATCTCCTAAATCAATTCAAGGAGATGAAAGAAGATACAGATAGAAAAAAGCTAATACTGGATATAGAGGTAAAAGATATTTAGGAAGACAATATATAAGCATAAAGAAAAATTTGGAAGTTGAAAAAGAAGCAAAACAGAAATTATGGGGATGAAAGTCACAGTAATTGTGATTAATATACACTAGACGGGGGATGGATGTGTCTCAAATGGTTGGGCGTCCGTCTCCCATATGGAGGAACCCGGGTTCGATCCCTGGGACCTCCCGGCAAGAAAAATAAATAATAATAAAGTGTACAATTCTGTGGGTTTAAAAAAATATATATATATACATACACACACACACACACACACTAGAGGCATACAACAGCAGGTCTGAACAGGCAGAAGAAAGATTTAGTGAATTAGAAGATGGGACAACCAAAATCATACAATCAGGAGAACAAATAAAGAAAGAAAAGAATAGAAAAAAATAAAGCAGCGTTTCAGGGACTTGAGTGACAAAATGAGGCATACAAACATATGCCTCCTGAGTGTCTCAGAAGGAGAAGAGAAGGGAAAAGGGGCAGAAAGAATATTTGAAGAATTAATGGGTGAAAATTGCTCAGTATTGTGAAAGACAGAAATATACATGTCCAAGAAGCACAATGTACTACAAACAGAATAAACCCCAATAGACCACCTCCAAGACATATACTAATCAGAATGTCAAATGCTAAAAATAAGGACAATTCAGAAAGCAGCAAGAGAAAAGCAATTTGTCACAAACAAGGGATCCTCAGTAAGACTAAGTGCTGATTTCTCATCAGAAACCATGGAAGAAAGAAGGCAGAGGTATGATATATTTAAGTTATTGAAAGAGAGAAACTGCCAGCCAAAAAGTTTTTATCCAACAAAACTGTCCCTCAGAAATGAATAAGTTTAAAATATTCAGATAGACAGAAACTGAGTTTGTCAACAAAAGACCTACCCTACAAGAATTACTAAAAGGAGTGCTTCAGGTTGAAAGGAAAAGACAGCAAAGAATTACTTGGAGTAGTGTGAATAAATGAAACTCTTCAGTGAAAGTGATTAAAAGGGTAAATATTGTATCCTCAATATAATATATTCCTATAAGAAATAATATATTATAATTAATTATATAATTATAATTAATATAATTAATTCCTATAAGATTTAGAATACAATTGTATTCTGAAAATTCATATTTCCTAAAAATAGACGCTCAAAATGTGAAGAAGTAATGTGAGAAATACATATATACATGTACAGAAAGGATATTGAGGGAGCAGAGAATGTGTGTGCTATTGAAGCTAAGTTGGTATCTTTTCAAATTAGTAAGTTATAGACAAAGATCACATAATACAAACCCCAGGGTAACCACAAAGAAAGTATTTAAAATATATACAGAAACAGAAATGAAAAAGAATCAGACAGATACACCACAAAAGATCAACTATACAAAAAAAGAAGGCTGCAATGAAGGAAAAGAGGGTAAATATATATGGCACATAAAAACCAAAGGACAAAATGGCTGAAATAGTACTGCCTTTACACTAATAACCCTGAACACTAATGGATTAAACTCTCCAATCAAAAAACACAGATCAGCACAATGGATTTTTTTTTAATGCATGATACGACTATATGTTGTTTATATGAGACTTACCTTAGACCCAAAAAAACAAATAGGTTGAAAGGGAAAAGATGGAAAAATATAATCAATGCAAATAGTAACCAAAAAAGAGCTGGGGCAGCTATACTATTATCAGATAAAACAGACTTTAAGTAAAAACAATGTTATGAGATAAAGAAAGACTCTAAACTTTAATCAAAGGGTCAATTCACCAAGAATAAATAACAATCATAAATATTTATGCACCTATCCACAGTGTCCCAAAATACAGAAGGCAAACATGAGCAAAACTAAAGGAAGAATTAATCACCTCTACAAAAATTGTTGGAGACTTCAATATACCACTATCATCAATAGGTAGAACATCCAGACAGAAGATCAAAGAAACAGCGAATTTGAATAATATGATAAATGAACTAGACCAGCAGACATATTCAAAACATCGTACCCCAAAATAGCAGGATTTGCATTCTTCTTAAGTGTACATGCATCACCCTACAGGATAGATGATATGTTGGTCACAAAGCAAGTCTCAATAAATTTTAAAATATTGAAATTATATGAAGTATTTTCTCTGACTTAATAGAATGAAGCTGAAAAATAATAACAGACAGGGAACTAGAAAATCCACAAATATATGTAAGTTAAATAATACAATCTTAAACAATCAATGGGTCAAAGAAGAAATTAAAAGGAGAATCAGTAAATATCTTAAGATAAATGAAAATGAAAACACAATATATCAAAACTTATGGGATGCGGTGAAGGCAGTGCTGACAGGGAAATTTATAGCCCTACACATTTGCATTAAAAAATAAGAAAGAGCTAAAATCAAACACCTAACTGTACCCCTGGAAGAACTAGAAAAAGAAGAGCAAACTAATCTCAAAGCAAGCAGAAGGAAAGAAATAACAAAGACTAGAGCAGAAAAAAATGAAATAGAGAATTTAAAAAAACAAAAGAAAACATTAACAAAACCAAAATTTGTTTCTTTGACAAGATAAATAAATTTTACCAACCTATAGCTAGACTGACAAAGAAAAAAAAGGAGATAATGCAAATAAATAAAATCAGAAATGAGAGGGGAAACATTACTACTAGCCCCACAGAAATAAAAAGGGTCATAAGAGGATCCTATAAACAACTGTATGCCAACAAATTAGATAACTAATAGGAAATGGACAAGTTCCTAGAAACACACAAACAACTTACACTGACTCTAGAAGAAATAAAACATCTAAACAGACCAGTTACAAGCAGAGATTGAATCAGTCATGAAAAACCTCAAAATAAATAAAATCACAGAATCAGATGGCTTCACAGGTAAACTCTACCAAATATTCAAGAAAAATTAATACCAATCCTGTTCAAACTCTTCCAAAATATTGACAAGGAGGGGAAACTAACCAACTCATTCTATGAAGCCAACATCACCTTTATACCAAGCCAGATAAGGATAACACAAGAAGAGGAAATAAAAGACCAATATCTCCTATGAATATAGATGCAAAAGTCCTCAACAAATACTAGCAAATCTAATCCAACCACACATTAAAAGAATTATACACCATGATTAAGTGGGGTTTATCCCAGGTATGCAAGGGTGGTTCAACATAAGAAAAACAATTAATGTAATACACCACATTAACAAAATGAAGGGGGAAAGACCATGTGATCATTTCAATTGATGCAGAAAAAGCATTTGACAAAATCCAGCATCCTTTCGATAAAGGAAGTGCTGTGGCCCTAACCCCCCCTCAGCAGAAACCCATAGCTTTAGGAAGATAAGCACCACCCCCCATCCCTTTCTCCCTTCCTCCCTTTTCTCCCTAGAAACCACATCTTTAGGAAGATAAGCACTCCCTGCCTGCCCCTTTCAACTAGAATTTACAACTCTAAACAGATAATGACTCTTTTCCTCCCTAATAGCCCTCTGCTTTAGGAAGATAAGCTAAACTTGCTCCTTTTGCTTTTGTAACCCCTGCCTGCCCGCTTGCTTAGGAATTTGCCCACTTGGAGTCCCTATATAAACTTATGAAAACCAAGACATGGGGCTAAGATTTTTTGGAGACTTGACTCTCCTCTGGACCCACGCATAATAAAACTTTGTTCCTCCACCTCTCAGAGTGCTACTTGGGTTTTTCATTTCGTCTGCTGCAACATTTGGTTCCCTGACCAGGAAAGCCTGACAGGGAAAGCCCAACCAAGCAGGCCCATTGTGCCTTCGGCTTGGGGCTGACAGGTGTGTCCGATGGCGATCTCCGAGCAAACAAGGTGGGTGCCACCCATCCTCTTAACAGGACCTCCTTTGGAGGCAGTTCCCGCAGGCCACGTCCTCACATCCCAGCCTGATTCAGTGGAGAGGTGGACTGAACAGTGCCAGAAGACTCCAGAAATTTAAGGCCCCAGGTGCCAAGTTCTCAGTCAAGCCCATCTCCTGATGGAAGGGGACACTGATCACCTCCCAAAGTCTCAAATATCAAGATCCCAGGATAGGGAAGACCCTGCGGGAGGGACAGCATAATCTCTGAGTGATTGTGTGTGTGAGTGAGGATGACAGAGGCTTGCCTCTGTTATTCCAGTCTGTGACTCCACAGCTTATGCTACGGAGCCTGTGTGGGCCCTAACTTGTTTTCCGCGGCTATATCATATGGCATAGTGGCCCACCCTGAACTTTGCCCGGGTGCCTTAGCTAGGATGAGCTGAAGTTCTCACGAAAGATGTGGACAGGCAGGCATCTGAGTGGACTTGAAAGAGGCGACCTCTTTCCTTTGCCTGTCTTGCACCACCGACATGGGGTGTGGGCTCATCACAGTCAAAACCTACCGTCTTAAACTGCATGCTCAAAATTTTCAAGAAGGGCTTTTCCGGAGATTATGGCATCCGGATGAACCCCGGCACCCTCCAAACCTTATGTGAAGTAGAGTGGCCCACTTTTAATGTTGACTGGCCCTCAGAAGGAACCCTGGATATAGCCAGGGTCTGTGCAGTGTGGCTGGTGGTCACAGGAACTCCTGGCCACCCCAATCAGTTTCCCTACATCGACTCTTGGTTAGAGATAGCCCAGACTCTGCCCCCTTGGTTTCAATTGTGCGTTGGAAAAAAAGGGACAGGGCGGGGTCTTGGATGAACAGGGAATGGGGTTCCGGAAGCCAGTCATTCATTAGGGGTCCTCGGAAGAGGACCCACCACCCCCACCATCACCACCACCATTTGCTCAGGCTGCTCTAGCCTTTACTCCTAGCCCGGGAGTGCAGACAGATCTCTCAGAAACACCCCCACCTTCAGTCCCTCTGGGAACATCAACCCCCTCTGAGGAAAGCCCTGGAACCCCACTAGCAAGGAGGCTCAGGTCGGCACAACCCGCATTTCAGATGCCCCTCCATGAAACACTGGGTCCAGCCCAGATCGGTGAGAATGGGACCATCCAACCTGGGAAGCCTGTATTATACTACCAGCCCTTCACAACTACAGACCTCTTAAACTGGAAGCACCACACCCCCTCCTACTCGGAAAAGCCCCAGGCCCTTATCTCATGGAATCTCATGGAAGGCATTTTCCAAACCCATCATCCCACTTGGAATGATTGCCACCAACTCTTCCTGACTTTGTTTAATACAGAGGAGAGATGACGGATTCTGACAAAAGCCCAAAAGAGACTGAAGGAGCAGGCCCCTACTGGCATCTTAAACCTGGAAGACTGGGCACGAGAGGCAGTGCCAGAGGCCCAATTGAACTGGGACTTCAACACTGATCAGGGACGGGCTGCACTCCAGCAATATCGGGAAGTGTTCCTTTGAGGGGTCCGAGAAGGGGCAAAATGACCCACAAACATGACAAAGACAACTTTAGTCACTCAAAAGCCTGACGAATCTCCAGGAGATTTCTATGAACAGCTTTGTGAGGCCTTCAGAATCTACACCCCTTTTGACGCAGAAGCTCCGGAAAACCGGAGGATAGTGAATGCTACCTTTGTTGCGCAGGCAGCAACGGACATTAAAAGAAAACCAAAAATTAGAAAGGTTTGCAGGGATGAACATATCTCAACTACTTGAAGTGGCCAACAAAGTATTCATCAATCGAGATGAAGCCGCCAAACAAGAGGCCAGGAAGCGAATAAAACATCAAGCCTTCCTACTGGCAGCAGCCTTGGGAAATCCTGACCCCACCAGACGAGAAGAGAGGACAAGCACCAGAAGAGTGCCCTTGGCCAGAGACCAATGTGCCTACTGCAAAGAAAGTGGACACTGGAAAAATGAGTGCCCCCCAAAGACTCAGGCTCATAGAGGGAACATCCCTAAAGGGAAATACAGACCTGAGCCCCAAGACCATCTGATCGGGCTGGCAGGGTTCAACCCCAAATAGGGGCGAACGGGCTCACTGGAACTTGACCCCCATGAGCCTATGGTCAAATTGCAAGTCGGGGGCCAATCAATGACTTACATGGTGAACACTGGCACTGAATATTCTGTGGTCACAACCCCTGTCGCCCCTTTTAGCAGAAAAACCGCTACTATCATAGGAGCGACTAGGGACCAGTCAAGCCAACAGCCTTTTTGCCAGCAAGAACTTGCCAGCTCGGTGACCACAAAGTGATTCATGAATTTCTGTACCTGCCTGAATATCCAGTTCCCTTACTTGGTAGGGACGTCTTAACCAAACTGGGAGCCCAGATTACCTTCAAACCTGAAAGGCCAGCAAGCTTAAGCATCACTTCCTTGTCACCAAACTCACTTTCTTTTTCACCGTACCTCAAAATGAAGAATGGGGACTTAATACGGAAGAAACTTCAGGTCAGAATCCGGAAAAACTGCTGTAACTTTTCCCCCAGGTTTGGGTGGAATAAAACCCACTGGGAATGGCACAGAACCATGTACCCATCATCATCAACCTGAAGCCTGGAGTGGTCCCAGTCTGGCAGAGGCAGTATCCAATCCCCCGCGAAGCATAGCTGGACATGGTTGAACACATAGATCACCTGAGAAAAGAAGGAATTCTAATCGAGTGCCAGCCACCCTGGAACACCCCATTATTACCAGTAAAAAAGGCAGATGGTACCAGATATCGACCAGTGCAGGATTTACAAGCCATTAATAACACCACTCTCACCTTACATCAGGTTGTTCCCAACCCGTAACTTTGCTAGGACAGCTGCCACCTGCAGCCACCTGGTTCACTTGCCTGGACATGAAAGGCGCCTTCTTCTGCCTGTGGCTCCCCCCCGCCCCCCCAGCCAGCCTCTGTTTGCCTTTGAATGGGAAGATTCCAAAATCTGGCAGAAAACTCAGCTAACCTGGACCCAGCTCCCACAAGGCTTCAAAAACTCCCCTACCCTTTTCGGGGAAGACTTGGCAGCAGATTTGGCCACCTACCCCCGGAAAGACTGCAGGTATGTCCTCTTGCAATACGTAAATGACCTCCTACTTGCCAGTGAGACGGAAGAGGACTGCTGGAGAGGGACCCAGACTCTCCTACAATTTCCAACACAGACTGGGTACAAAGTGTCTTGGAGAAAGGCCCAGATCTGTAAACAGCAGGTCAAGTACCTGGGGTTCAGCATCACACAAGGGCACCGGACACTCGGACCCGAACGAAAGAAAGTGATCTGCACCATCTCTATCCCCACCACAAAAAGTAAGCATCGCAAGTTCCTTGGGGCAGCAGTGTTCTGCTGCATCTGGATTCCCAGGTTTGCAGCCATGGCCAAACCCCTTTACAAAGTTCTGATGGGTCCAAAAAAAGAGCCCCTTGCCTGGGGAGAAGCTCAACAGGGGGCCTGTCAAAACATTAAAAGACAATTCGGCCAAGACCCTGCCTTGGGGATCCCGGTGTAACTCGAAACTTTAACCTGTCCGTGCATGAAAAGAACAAAGTAGCATTGGGGGTTCTCACACAAACAGTTGGCCCCTGGCAAAGACCCATCGCTTACCTCTCCAAGCTGCTGGACCCTGTGCCTGCAAGGTGGCTGCCCTACCAGAAAGCCCTGGCAGCAACCGTAACCCTGGTCAAAGAAGCCGACAAATTAACTCTCGGACAGGCAATTCATGTTATGGTGCCACACGCAGTCACTGCCCTAATGAACTCACACGGGCATTGGTGGATATTGAATCCCTGGCTCACACATTACCAAGGTTTACTCTGTGAAAACCCCAGAGTGACAATAGAAACAGTGCGCAGTCTAAACCCTGCCACCTTTTTGCCAGATGAGGAAGGGGCTCCTGAGCATGACTGTGTTGAAGTGACCAAGGAAGTTTATGCCAGTTGCCCCAACCTCCAAGACAAACCGTTCCCTTCCCCAGATCAGACACTATTTACAGATGGGAGCAGTCTTGTTAAAAATGGGGAAAAGCTTGCTGGATGTGTAATCACCACTACTGAACAGGTGGTGGAAGGGCGTCTCTACTGCGGGGATGGTCTGCGCAACAAGCAGAGCTCTGGGCTCTGGTCCGAGCCCTGCAGCTAGCCGCTGGGCAAGCAGTAAACATATCCACAGGGCAATTTATAAAGAAAGAGGTCTCCTAACCGCAGGGGGAAAGGAGATAAAAAACAGAAGAAATCCTCCAACTGTTAGAAGCAATCTGGAAACCAGACAAAGTCGCCATCAACCACTGACAGGGACATCAGAAAGGAATGGACATGGTCACTCAAGGAAACAGGCTAACCAACAAAGCAGCTCGGCAAGCAGCTGAAGGAATCCATGGAATACGAGTCCCGGAATCGACACTGCAGCTGTACCTCTTAGGAAAAGAAACTAATCAACTAAGCTATACCTGGGAAGAACAGGAATGGGCCAAGAGAGAAGGGGCAAGCCAAACCCCTGAAGGAACTTGGCTGCTGCAAGATGACCAGATTTTTGTCCCAAAAGGAGCTGCTCATGCCCTCATCCAGCAATACCACGAACTCACCCACCTACAGAAAACTGCGCTAGAAGTCTTGCTCAGGAGATACTACTACATAGCCTAACTAGCTTCTCTCCGTGCCACCATCAGCAGCCAGTACCAAGTTTGTGCCAAAAACAACCCGCCATAGGGCCCCTGTGCTCCAGCAGGTGTCCGGCACACAGGGACAACCCCCTTTGAAGATCTCACAGTAGACTTCACAAAACTGAAACCAAGTCAGGGGTACAAATATGTGTTAGTGATGATATGCACCTTTTCAGACTGGGTTGAAGCTTTCCCCACTCGCACCCAAAAGGCAAGAGAAGTGACTAAGGCTTTACTTAGAGAAATCATTCCCCAACACAGGCTGCCACTGTCTATTGGAAATGACAATGGCCCAGCCTTCATGGTTGCCGTAGTCCAAGAGCTAGCAAAAATTTTAGGAATCAAATAGAAACTCCATACCACTTACAAGCCCCAGAGTTCAGGGAAAGTTGAATGCATGAATCGAACCCTCAAAGCTACCCTAGCCAAATTCTGCCAAGAAACTGGTCTCCCCTGGGTAGACTTACTTCCTTTAACCCTTCTCTGAGTTAGGTGCACCCCAGGACCCACAGGCTATTCACCCTTTGAAATTCTATTTGGATGGCCACCCCCAATTATCTGGGCCTTCAAAGGAAATCTCAAACTTCTGGGGGAGGCTAGCCAAGATTCCATTCTCCAGCAGCTGGGAAAAACTCTAACCGAAATACATAAAACTCTCTTGTCCCTGAACCTCATCCCCCTGGGACACCCAGTGCACCCTCACTGGCCAGGGGACCTAGTCTGGGTCAAAGACTGGAAAAAAGAACCCCTTCAGCCTTCCTGGACAGGTCCACATACTGTTATCCTTGTAACTCCTACTGCTCTTAAAGTTGCAGACATCGTCCCTTGGATCCATCATCCCAGGGTCAAGAAGGCACACTCTGATAAAGAGCAGGACAATTGGATTGCCCAACCCATACCCGGCCACCCCTTGAGAGTGCGAGTCACCCGGGATCCCCGAGCACCGACCTTGTCAAACGCTTGCTGAATGGATCCTTCTTCTGGTGGATCCTGTGCTTATACGGCCTGCTCGCCTTGGTAGTTGGAGTTGGACTTGCTGCTGTGGTCCCTGCAGACTGGACTATAGTGAATAGAGCCCTAATTGAAATTGCTTTCTGGTGTATAATAGGATGCTTCTGTGCCCTGACTTGCTTATCCTTTCCTTCCTTGCCCCCTCTGTAGGAACCAATACCCACCGCCAAAATCTATGGCAGCTGCAAGTTAGTCAAAGCTGGGGCAAACAATCCATGCTGAACGCTTCAGTCCCATTCTCGGCAGGGGCAACTTCAGCCTCTGTAACATTTGACACTTGCAGGGCAATCCGAGATCACGCTCCTTACACCTTGCTAGTTGCCCCATACCCCCACACTCCCATACCTGCCCCCAGGAGAGGGTGTAGGGGTCGCAACTATGGGAGTTATGACAAATACCTCTGCCGAGATCCCCAAAAGAGCAGAGGATTCTGCCGCTCTTGGAGTTTGCTGGTAGGTGCTACCACTCCCTGGAAGGGGGTCCCACCGACTACTCCATATCTCCTACAGAAAATCCCCAGCCCGGCAGGGTGTGGCATAGAAACCTGTGACCCCATAAAATATACCTTATTAAATATAACCACTGGATCAGAAAATACCTTTTTAAAGGCCCAAACAGGACTAAAACTAGGAATCGGAATATACGACCCAGCAGGGCCAGACCCAGGGGACCTCATACTACTCCAACTGATCCCAGTAAACCAAGCCCCAGAGAAAACCCTGGTGAAAAAATATCAGTAAAGCTGCCCAGACACTAAAAGCCAAAGTTAGAAGAGCCTCCCTGCAACGTCCTTTTGAACCAGGTTTGAAATTTCCACCAACTCCTAAATGAATCCCAGCCTGACATAGCTGCCTCCTGCTGGCTGTGCACTTACTCCAGTCTAATCATCTTCCCCATATCTGTCCCATGTGGAACGTAACCCTCTTGACCCATGACAGCTCTGCAGCGGGAAGCAGGCCCCTCCCAGTCACCATAACCAAACCCTCAGGAAAACTGGCTAACTGTTTTATGAAAACATAACTACCAGGTCTCCTTCAACCATTCTCCCTCTTGGAAAGGCTAACTGTAACACCACCCACCCACTCAATGAGCCTGACCGATGCACCACAAACTCCACCATCTGGGTCTGTGGCACCAATGCCTACTAGTGCCTACCCCAGGATGGCGAGGGCATCTGTTACCTGGCTTGGCCAGTACCATCATTCTCAGTGTATGGAGAAGAGTTGCCTGAAGAGCTCTCCCAAGCCAAACGAGCAATACAGGAAATTCCGATACTCTTAGGACTAGTAGTCAGGAGCACAGCAGTAGCAGGGGCCTCACTTGCAGTTGGTCAGGAGAGCATACAAACCACAGCACGGGAAACATCAAATGACCTCGAAGAAATATCAGGGGCTCTCAACGGGTTGCAACACCAGATAGACTCATTGGCAGAAGTAGTTTTACAAAACAGGTGAGGATTAGACTTACTCACCGCAGGTTCGGGGCAATCTGCCAGGCCCTGGGGGAAGAATGCTGTTTCTATGCAAATTCCTCAGGGATAGTTAGGGAAAAGGTGGCCCTGCTAAAAGAATGAGCCAAAGACTGCATAAACTGTGTATACCAGGCATCTACCAATGGAAACTAATTCCAGTATCTCCTTTCCTGGATTTTGCCATTCATGCCAGTAATAGCCCCAGTCTTCTTCCTCTTAAGTTTCGGGCCATGCATTCTATGGTACTTAACACAATACATCACTTCCCACTTAAGCACCTTGAAATATCAAGTAATGTCTCGTGTTAAATATCAGCCCTTGGAGACTATAGAAAAATCCCCATGTTAGCAGATGATGCCCCATAAGGAATTATAAGGGCATCAAAGGGGAGAAAGATAAAGGAAGTGCTGCAGCCCTAACCCCCCCTCAGCAGAAACCCATAGCTTTAGGAAGATAAGCACTCCCCATTCCTTTCTCCCTTTCTCCCTTTTCTCCCTAGAATCCACATCTTTAGGAAGATAAGCACTCCCTGCCTGCCCCTTTCAACTGAAATTTACAACTCCAAACAGATAATGACTCTTTTCCTCCCTAATAGCCCTCTGCTTTAGGAAGATAAGCTAAACTTGCTCCTTTTGCTTTTGTAACCCCTGCCTGCCTGCTTGCTTAGGAATCTGCCCACTTGGAGTCCCTATATAAACTTATGAAAACCAAGACATGGGGCTCAGATTTTTTGGAGACTTGACTCTCCTCTGGGCCCACATGTAATAAAACTTTGTTCCTCCGTCTCTTGGAGTGCCGCTTGGGTTTTTCATTTTGTCTGCCACAACCCTTTCTTGACAAAACACTTAGAAAATTAGGAATAGAGGAACTTCCTCAACATGACAAAAGGCATATATGAAAAACCCACTGCTAACATACTCAATGGTAAAAGATTGAAAGTTTTCCTCTACGATATGGAACAAGACAAGGAAGCACACTGTCATCACTGCTATTTGACATTATAGTAGAAGTTCTAGTCAGAGTAATTAGATAAGAAAAAGAAATAAATGGCAACTAAACTGGAAAGGAAGAAGTAAAATTTTCACTATTTGCAAATGGCATGATCCTTTATATAGAAAGCCCCAAAAAATCTACCACAAAGGTACTAGAGCTTATAAATAGATTCAGCAATGTGGTGGGGTACAAGATTAACACAAAAAAATCAGTAGTGTTTCTATACACCAGTAATGAGAAATCTGAGGAGGAAATCAAGAAAAAATTTTGATTCACAATAGCAACTAAAAGAATCAAATATCTAGGAATAAATTTAACCAAGGATGTAAAGGACTTATACACAGACAACTACAAAACTTTGCAAAATGAAATCAAGGAAGTGTTAAATAAATGGAAGGAAATTCCATGCTCATGGATTGAACAACCAAATAGTGTCAAAATGTCAACTCTACTCAAAATTACTTACAGAGGCAATGCAATCCCAATCAAAATTCCAGTAGCCTACTTTGCAGAAATGGAAAAGCCAATCATCACTTACTGGGAGTCTAAGTGGCCCCAAAGAGCCAAAACCACCTTGATAAAGAAGACCAAATTTGGAGGACTCACAATTCCTGATATTAAAACTTATTACAAAGCTATAGTGGACAAAGCAGCATGGTACTGCCACAAGGATAGATATATAGACCAATGGAATCAAACAGAGGGTTCAGAAATACACACCTCACATCCGTGGCCAAGTGATTTTTAACAAGACTTCCCACCCCACTCAAGTGGGAAAGAATAGTTTCTTCAACATATGGTGCTGGGAGAACAGGGTATCCATATGACAAAAAAAAATGGAGGACTCCTATCTCACACCATATACAAAAATTAACTCAAAATTGGTCATATTCCTAAATATAATAATTAGGAATATAACACTCCTAGAAGAAAACATAGTGAAGCATTTTCAAGGTCTTGTGTCAGGCAATGGTTTCTTATACTTTACACTCAAAGCACAAGCAACAAAAGAAAAAGTACATAAATGAGACCAAAGTTAAACCAAAACTTCAAGTATATTAAAATAAGCATACTTTTGAGTAATTTGAGGGTAAATTCCAGAAACAGTAAACAAAACTATTAAAAATTGTTTTCTCTCAAACTCATAAATTAGGGATAAGGAAGGGTGGAAGAGGGACTAATTACTTTTTCCTTATGAAGCTTGTAGAACTATTTGACCCCTTAGTATCAATATGTAAATAACTTTAATGTATTAGGATAAATATAATTTAGATTTAAATGTTAACAAATATTTCTTCCAACAACAACAAAAAAATGCATTGATAAGCTATTTTAGCCAGGCACTATGTCATGCTGAAAATACAAAGATAACAAATCTTGGGTCACCCATCTCTGTCCCTTAATAGCTGTTTTACCTTGAGTACATTATCTAACTATGCATGTGCTTAATTTTCCACATCTGAAAAAAATAATTAGGAGAGCTAAGTAATATAATGTAAATAAAGCACTTTAAGCTATGAGAATAATAGCAGTAGTCTAGTAAGGAGATACATAATCATAATAACAACCTCTATATATTTTGTTCTTTTTACTCTAAAATGATATACTTAATGAAGTGAAGGCAAGGAGAAAAATCCCCTTAAAGTCACTGGGATCAATTACTCTCCATGAAAACAAGGTCCTAGTGACAGCAGAACTGGACTGGTTTAATTTCCAAGTCACCTTCCAACTCTAAGCCTATGACTAGACTGTGAGGACACATTTGATTAGATGTCAAAACAACCAGTTGCTTTATGCAATTCATTGTTTTAGAAAGTTATCAATTCTATTTTATTAGTCTACTTTTAATTCTTTCTTTTTGAAAAAAGAAAGCATTTATTTTTAATACATTTATTAGAGAAGCTGTGAGCTTACAAAACAATCATGCATAACATGCAGAATTCCAATATATCACCCCTTCACCAACACCTTGCATTGTTGTGGAACATTTGTTACAAATTATGAAAGAACATCATCAAAATATTACTACTAACTATGGTCCATAGATTACATTTAGTATATTTTTTCCATACACCTCCCTATTCTTAACAGCATATATTAGTATTGTACATTTGTTATAGTTCATGAAAGAACACTTCTGTTTTCATACTATTAACCACATTCCATCATCCACCACATGGTTCACTGTGTTATAGAGTCTCATAGCTTATACAATCCATCCAAAGTGTACACTCAGTGGCTCTCAGTTTCATCACAGAGTTATGGAGCAAATTTTTGAATGTTATCCTTTGTCCAACAAAAAGAAATCCCGTACTCCCTATTATTGACCCCTAGCACTTATATAGTGCCTTCTTTGCCATTTGTAGCCATTGGGCAATTTGACGTAATTATGAATTCCAAAAATATAATTGGATCATGCTTGTAAACTAATCTGTTAATCTGGGCATGATTAAGTTATGATTAGGGCATTGACTGGGCCAGTCAGTAGGGCATTGAGCCCCACCCCTTGGTGGGTGGAGGAGGAAAATATAAAAGGCATCACAAAGAACAGTTTTTTGTTGTTTTTTTTTGTTTTTTGAGAAGCAGTTTTGATGTTGGAGAGAAGGCCCCAGGAGAAGAGAAGCTAGCCATTTGCCTGAGAGTCTACAGCTGACCTTGTGGAGGAAACAGAGGAGCTAAGCCCAGAGAGAAAGGCAGCCCTGGGAAGAGGGGAACCCAAGAAGCCTGAACCCTGGCAAACGTCGGCAGCTGTCTTGCTCCAACACATGGCAATGGACTTTGGTGAGAGAAGATACTTAAGCTTTATGGCCTGGTAACTGTGGACTTCTACCCCAAATAAATACCCTTTGTAAAGACCAACCCATTTCTGGTATTTTGCATTAGCTCCCCTTTGGCTGACTAATACACCACTGATGCAAGAATATTATAATATTATTAACTATTGTCATATGTTACATTAATTGTACTTTTCCCATGCATCACCATATTCTTACCACCTTGTAATTGTGACAAACATTCGTTCTAGTTCATAGAAGAACATTCTTGTATTTATGCTATTAACCACACTCCTCATCCACCACAGGGTTCCCTATGTTATACAGTCCCTAGATTATTCTCTAGCTTTCTTTTAACTGACATTTGAGTCCCTAACTAACACAGCTGGTTTATAAATGTGATTGTGGCTGAAAGAAAGCATTTATTTTGAACTTACTTCTTAGACAGAGTCTCTGCCAGACCTCAGATGAGTTTCAAAAAAGAGAAGACATGGAGAATGTTCTTGAGACCTTTACTAAGTATTAGAATAAGTAAGTTTTCTAAAGCTATTTATGAAAGAGATTAATGAATATAAGACCTGCCTTATGAACATTTTAAGAGATAACCTGGATTATAAATTATGAGGTAAGAAGAATGGTTGGAAGAATTACTGATGTCTTGGCTAGAAAAAAAAGACTCTAAACAGAGGTGGTTTCAAGATTTTTAAATACCTGTCACATGGAAAAAGAAATAAACTTATTCTGCACCATGTCAGATCACCACACCTGGAATGCTAGGGTAGGGGTAAGATGCAGGGAGAGGGACTTGGGCTCATAATCAGAAAGAATATACAAATAAGAAATGAGTGTGCCCTGAGGAAATGAGAACCACCATGGTCAATGTATTCAACAGAGCGCACAGATTTTCAAAAATGTTGGTAGAAGGTATTCTTAATAAGGGAGTAAGGTTTCATAAAAAGTGGACTCATAAGTTTCCACACTTCTGTAGGATTCCATGGGTTACAGATCACAGGCATAGCCCAAGGTCAAAGGAAAAAGAGAATCCTGTCAAATAGTCAACTTAACAAAAAGAAAACAATCATACTAGTCATAGTCATGCCAAAGGGAAACAAGAAGGAGGAAAGGAATCAAACAACAGTGCATACCAGCAAACAGTTCAATGATCTGTTAGAATATTTCCTTCTACATCTAGTTCTTTCAAGATTGTACCAATGCAGCCATATTAAATTATAATGTAAACAGGTTGGCTTCTTACCCCTGAGGATAAGAGCAAAGAAAAGATATGTTACCTAAAAAGCATTAGACTAGAATGCTGGTTAAAGATATTGAACTGTAGAAAGATGAGCCACCTACAGAATCAATAGGCATTTTCGTTAGGACCTTAAGGGTGTTCATGGGCCTTATTGACTGTGACCAGGTTCCATTCTCTTTAACCTGTGACAGTTGATGGGACTGGACCCTGAGGTGGGATTGCTACCCAATTCATCAGCGATACTGATTGAGCAGTTACCAGTGAATGAGACCTTGTAAAAGTCTTATTATTGTTCAGCTATTTGAATGAAAGAATCTAGTAAATATATTCTTTTTATATCTTCTCAAGTTTTGTTCTTGTCTAAGCAACTCTTTATTACACCTGGCTATAGAAGTAGTGGAACTTTAAAGGGGAACTTTAAACTGGAAATCACTTTATAGCTCTAAAATTTGTCATTACATTTAGCCAGTATATTTGAAGTGCTAGAAAGTGAGGAGAATTTCAAACCACAGATCTTACTCATTTGTGAAGTATGGTGTGGAGCCACGGGTAAAGGGGTCTTAATCAATAGAAATATTTGTGAAATATATAAAAATGGATTTAGCATAGTAAAAACTGACTGGTGACTCGTGATATCAAATGAAAGATCAAGTAAGAACAAACTTTTGACCATAGTTACAGTAAGCAATGGTAATGTTAAAACGAAATACTTGACAGTTAATGATGGTAGAGTTGGGGGTGAACACTGGATGAGATAACAGACCACAGTTATTGTTAATGGGATCTGCATGATATGCCTGAACTCTCTTTTTAAATTGATGGTGCCTTCTAATGCAACCAAAGTCCCATCCCCAATCTGGGGGGCTTTCCTCCATTTTTGGTGTGGCTATAGTGGGTTACCGAATGATAACTGCTCAGCTGATTAAATGTGCCAGCCCCAAGGGTGGGGAAGAGTGGACGCACATCCCTGGACTCAGTCATGCCAGGGAGCTCCTCAAGAACCCACTGTGCCATCCATCAGACCAGTGCCAAGCAAGCCTTCTATACTCCCTATTCACCCCCAAACACTTTCCCATCTTAGAGGATACTGTGAAGACAGAGAGACCAGGCAGATGGCCACACCCCTGTCATACCCAACTTTTCGGGCACTTTGGCTGGGAGGCAGCAGCTAGGAAGCTCTGAGCTGGAGCTTTGCTTCCCCTCGGGTCTGAGTTAAGTGGAACCTGTGCTTTGCCCTGTATGTCCATGGAATAAGCTGAGTACACCCACAAGTAAAATAGCCTTTCAACCTTAACAGGAATGGGGGCTTAGAGCCAAAATTATTGTATGCAGTTTTTAATAAAGTCATTTTTGCTCTCCAAAGTGTTCAGGACTACATTTGCTTTCTGACTTACACTTGCTATATTACTGTGGGCTGCTGCTGAGAGTCTTTTCTAAATCTAGGTATTTGGCGATCTCATTCAGCCACTGCTTGTTTTTGTTTTTGTTTTGTTTTAACTATTTTTTTTAAAAGAAGCTTTAGATTACATAAATGTTACATAAAAAATATAAGGGAAAAAATAAAATAAAATAAATAGAAAATAATAAAAAAAGAAAAATAAAAAATATAAGGGATTCCCATATGCCCCACTCCCTTCTCATTCCACACTTTCCCACATCAACAACATCCCTCATTAGTATGGTACATTTGTTACATTTGTTACAAGTGGTGAACACATATTGAAGCATTGCTACTAACCATGGATTATAGTTTATGTTGCAGTTTACACTCTGTCCAGCACAATTTTGTAAGTTACGACAAAATATATAATGGCCTGTATCATCATTGCAATGTCTTGCAGGACAACTCCGGTGTCCCAAAAATGTTCCCATATTACACCTATTCTTCCCTCTTCCATCCCTCAGAACGTCTGGTGACAACTGCCTTTATATCAATGATAAGAGTTCTACCATTGCTAGAATAATAATATGTCTATAATAGAATAATAAGTCTACTTTAGTCCATTGCTCCTTCCCCAATCTTGAGGATTTGGGGATGGTGATGCCTACTCTGCTTCTAATTGAGAGGGGACTTAGATCCCATGGGGCAAATGTATGAAACTGTCTTGCTTGCATTTGCAGACACTCTCTGTTCCTTGGGATGGGCGTTGTCCATCATCATCTCCTTGTTAGTTGTCCTGGGTGAGTCCAATGAACTAGAGAGTAGGTGTTGCAACTCTGCTGAGACTCAGGTCAGCCACCACTTTTTCACATGTGGTCCTGATGATCTTGCCTCTAACACCATGAGTGCCAGGGAAGATAGTTCAGTCATTTAAGAAGTAAAATGGGCACAATTCCATGAAATATCTTCATTTAAGAAGACATGGTCCCAATCCTGTGAAAAAGCAACCTAAAGATGGTTGTTAAGGAGACAACTAAATTCTGGAATTGCCAAATAAGCAGTGAAAACAATTCCTGGGAGGAGAAATTGGTCAGCTCAATCAGTTCATGAAGAACCAGCCCATTTTTCCAGTTCTTCTTGATACTGATGAAACTTTTGTTAAGTAACTTATTTGGGGGGAAAAAAAAAACTAAGATACTTAAGCATTTACCAAAAAAGTTAAATTAGCATTTGGTTAATGAGCTGCTCATCTTTTTGTTTATGTAAAGAAGATAGCAAGATTATCATCATCTCTGAAGAAAATTTTTATTCCTCTCCCCTTGCCCGCTTTTGCCATTGAACTAGAAATAAGCATTTAACAATTTTCTGCTTAGATATGTGAACATATAAATGTCTCTTTTGCAATGTAATTTAACTGTAATATCATTTGATTACTAACTAGCTTCTTTAGCTAAATTATCATTTCATTTTCTCATTAAAAATTTTGTTTTTCCATAAAAAAGAGGGATTATCAAGATAAGCCCAAAACATTATTAGGTCTAAACTCTGAATTTAAAAAGCTATGAAAATAATTAGCTTATTTTCTTTAAAAAACAAACAAACAACAACAACAAAAAAAACATGTTTGTAACATCAAATATCACCTATAATTAAATTATATTAAAGTAAATTAATTAAAATGAAAAATCGATATCTGAAACACTGGATTTCTCATAACATTCTCCGTTCTATTTGTTACAAGTTGACAGTGCTTTTAATATTATCCTATCCTTGTTCTTTTGTTGTAGGCTCAAGAGTTGATGTTTCAGTCTTCACATTGTAGACAAAAATTAACCTACTATTGTAAAAAAAAAACCCACAGGAACCAAATCCTTAATAATTATAGTGTAAACATGTATCCTAGTCAATCAAGAAGACGAACAGTATTTGTGTTAGTTGCTCAGTGATGGTAAACAAGAAGGACGCTCTGCCAATCTTAGGTCTCCAGGTTTAGATCACAGGTTGAAAGCCTACATAATGCATAGAAAACTGCATGGATTCAATAGTTCTCACAAAGGAAATTATTTTGTATTGTGAAAAGAATCCTTTTACTAAAGCTGGTGTTGCAGTTTTTCCCAAATATTTCCTTGTTTTATGGTTTATTCTTGCCTCAAAGATAAACCCAAAGAAAAAGAAAAGCAGGTTATTCTCACAGATGACATTTACCTTATATTAATGTACTCTTTTCAGTAAGATCACAGACAGCTTTCACAGCAAAAGAATAAATATGGAAACTAATTCAAACAGTTCTGAGATTGAAATCAAAAGATTCAATTTAGCAATACAAATAAAACAGTTAACTTCAAATTCTATACAGAAAGTATATGTTATTAAAAATGTGTCTCATAATATGTTTTAATGTATAATTTACACCACTGAATACATGATCACACCACTTTCATCTGTTCATTTATGTATTTAAAGCCTTTTATGGTTCTAAGTCACCCATATGAGTGTGCAAAACAAAGATGAAATAAACTGAAAACTGCTCTAACTCTTCAAATAGGTAGGAATGTTTATAATCCTAAACCATGGAAGGAAACTTTGGGAGAGAGGAGATAGTTAAGATATGGCACAATTTGTCTGCAGAAGTGGTGGAGGAAACATTTTTTTGCTGTTTTTGTTTTCTGTCCATGATTGTATATGGCATTTTAAAAAGTTGTGGGCTTTTGTTACAACCGGATAGGGAACTGTCAGTCATCACAGAAAGCTAGGGTCTTACAGAATCAGAACAACAATGGGACTTTGCAGCAAATGAAGTCAACAAAGTTTTGAGCATTAGAAAGAAACCCAAAGCATTAGCTTTCTTTCTTTAAAGCTGTGATTCACCCATATCCAAACTATTGTGTTATCATTACCACTCCCAAAAAGGACCTGGTGAAACTTAGAGGAGTGTCAACAAGAAGGAAAAGTGAGGTGGGGCAAGGAAAAAGAGGAAAGTGGAGCTAAAACACGGGGTAGATGAAAAAGTGAGAAAGGAGTTCATCCTCACATCAGTAGCTTTACAAAATACGGAATCTTCCTGTCCTGTCAGTTGCTTCGTTCATCCTTATTTTTATCGCTTCCAGAAGGGAGGTAAGATCAAAGTGGTCTGGGTCCTCAGATAACTCTGGTTGCACACAAGCGAAGATGCTAATATCTCCTGGCCTTACCTCCTTCTCCTCCAACAGTTCCTCCTCCAGCTTACTTGCTGATTTGCACAGTTCCGCTCTTCCTTGAATACTCTTCTTTCTTGAATGCTCTCTGGATAATCTCATCAATATCCATGGTTTCCAGTGGCACCTACATAGAATCACTGACCTACTTCTACTTCTCAGACCCATCTTCTGAGGTTCAGACTACTATATGAAACTGTCTACTAAACATCGTTACCCAAGAATGCAATTCAAACACATCAAGCCCAATAAATGTAAAAGTAAAATCATTAATTTTCCTCCCAAACCAGCTCCTTAAGTATTTTCTAGCTCAAAGGATGCTACCACCACGTACCAAATCACCAATAGGTTCCTTCCTATCACTCACATCCAATAAGAAATAATAATACATAGCAGACAGTGTTCTAAAGACTTTGCATGCATTACCATTTAATCCTCACAACCACCCATTGAGGTAGGTTCTATCATTACCTTTTGGCAGGTGAAGAAACTGAAGCTCAGAGAAGTTAAGCCATTTGCCCCAAGTTCACTCAACTAATATGTAGCAGAACTAGGATCAGAGGCTGGACTGTCTTGCTCTACTTTATTGTGCTGGATCTTTATAAAGTTTATCACTTCTACCTCTTAAATAACTCTTGATTCTATTCTCTATCTCCTCATCACCACTGCTACGCCTTAGTTAGGCCCTTATCACCTCCCACCTAGACTACTGTAGGAGACTCCAAACTGATTTCCCTGCCTCAAACTTTACCCACTGCATTTAGAGTAGTGATTCTAAAATAGACATCTAAACGCATGACTCCCTTGCTTTAAAATGATCAATGACTCCCCTTAACCTATAAGTGTTTCTAACATGTTTGCTTGGTTGGTTGTTTTTGTAGAAATCAGAGCTATTACAAATTAGGTTCCATATTTACTAAATTAGTCCTGGTATTCCATTCCAGGTGCACTATACTTCTTCGTTTAAAAACCTTTCATTGGGGTTCTTTCACCTCCTAGGAAACCCTTTTCCCATCTTCACTTGAAAAATTCCTAATTCTCCTCAGGCAGGTTTAGCGGTCCACACAGGAAAGCATTCCCTGACCCTGTAGGCTGGGTAGATGCTGTGTTTTCAAGTACCACCTCGGTATGTCTTAGCACCTGCTGTTCTCAATCATCACAGCAGCTAAGAGCATGGACTTCTGCACCGGACATTGGGTTTGACTCCTGGCTCTGTTATCTATGAGCTTTGTGACAATGGGCATTAAAAATTTAGTTACTAGGAGTGGATGTGGCTCGGGCAGTTGGGCTCCCACCTCTCACATGGGAAGTTCCAAGTTTGGTTCCCAGTACCTCCTAAAGAAGACAAACAATGAGCAGACATCAAGCAAAAGCAAGCAGACAATAAGCAAAACAATGAAGGGAAAAAAAAAACAAAAAACGAGCAGACAATGAGAAAAAAATAAAACAACAAGCAATCAGATAAGGGAGCCATCTCAGGTGGGCAGTAGGGAGGGATATTTAGTCACTATTTTTATAGCCCTTATCCCACTACACCAGATTTCTCTCTTAACTGATTTATCCCCTTGCAAGACTGTGAACCAAAATGCAGGGATATCTTCCGCATTTTGGCATCTCCAACTCCTATTACAATGCCTATCCTATAGGAGATGCTCAAACAATCATAAACTAAACTAAAAATAAAACACTCAAGATAATAAATATACATGATATTTTTTCTAAAAGGCTTTGACTTGATCTGTGAGTATAAGACATAGGAGACTACACAAGATGATGACATTAGCCTCACCTTTACCAGTGCCATCGGGAACGATGTATCAAACCTCTCAGCTGACAATACATCTGACTCAGTATAGCAATTTCTGTGCTCTATGTTTGATGGTGCATGAATAACTCAGAAAGAAGCAATCAGATAAATTTAGAAATGACATAGAACAATTTGGTATTTCTCTAGCAAGAAAACTGGTTATCCTGACTTCCACTTTGTATTTTTGTGTCATACAGTCTCAGGCTTTTTCTCACAAATGTTAAAATTATTTGGTTTTTTAATCAAATAAATTTTGGTTTGAATTTGATACAATGTTCTAAACCCAAACCTGAAAAATAAGCACTAGCTGCTGAGTTTCAAGTACTAAAAGCAATCAGGCTTGAAAAGATTCTGTCAGCATGTCTAATGAAATCTAGTTAGCTCTTTCTCTCTTTTACTTTAAACACTTTTCGTTTGATTTATCCCAAAGTTTTTCTCTGAAGGAAGGCTACTGGCTATCTGAAGCAACAGGAACAAACAGGCAGTCTTCAGGCTGCAATGAGCAGCAATGAATCACCTCCAATCATTTCCCACCTTTGTGTGTGTGGCTCCAAAAAGATTTAGATTCCCAGGAAAGAAAGCTGGCTGGCCCAGCTTGTTGCCATGGAGCTTTCTTTGACAAGGAAGAGCAGAGCAATTTGGTTTCTAGACATAACCAAAAAAATTAGGAAGCATTAACCAGCATTCACAAGAGGAGGAAAGGGGGAAACACACACACACTCATCATACTTCCCACTCCATAGATACATGACTTGGGCTGGGCCAATGAGACTTACGTCCAAAATTGTTACTGGAGCTTTCAGAAAAGAGATCTTCTCTTTCCACCAGGATCACTAAGCCAATAGGCTATATATCTACTGGTGGCCATTTTGCCACTTTGTCAGCTCTTGGGAAGAACTTTCCCTTCCTCAGAATGTAGACAAAGCAAACAAATGCAAAGCCGAGAGAGAAAGCCTCCGTTGTGAAAGTCTGAGAGTGGGATCTCTGTTTTGTCCAAACTGAAACATCAACCTGTTAGGGTTAGGTACTTGGTCTCTACCAGAAGACCCAGGATTTTCTCTGGAAAAAAAAACTTTCAATATCCCTGAAGAATTTGCACTCTAAAGACCTTCACGTACAAGCTCTTTGAGAAGTTGGAAGAAGCTAACACATCAATCACAAAAAATCCTCAATGAGGCCCCTGTAGAGCGTCTCATCAATAAATGATGAGTCATCTCTACAGTATTGGCTCTAAACACATTCTGGAACCATGTAAGGAAAGATACATATTTATTTGATTAAGATGATGTTTATCCAAGGAATGAAGACTCAGAGAGTACACTAACTCTCAATAACCAATGTGCAGGAGGGATATTTTGGGGATTGGGCTGGGATAGTGGGGCAAGATTGGGCTTCTTAAAAAAATATTCCACCATGAAGAACAGTTTGAGTTTCCAAAGAAACAGCCTACTAGTAAATCCCCCAGAAAAATAGCTACCAAAATCATGTGTGGTCCCAAGAGACAAAAATTTTAAGAGAAAGGAAAATTAAAGAAGTGGGAAGCCAATAAATGTTTGACAAATAAAATAACTTTCATAATGCGCTTCTCTAAAAATCTGAATAACTGAGGCAGAAAAGCAACTGATGCAAAACTAAATGGCATTCATTTAGGAGAACCACACCTCATTCTTTGCTGATATCAGGTCCAGGCAAGTGTAGTGAGATATCACTGAAGAATTCTTTAGACACAAAGCTCCATCAAAAAAAAAAAAAAAAAAAAAAAAGATGCTTGCGTTTAAAATTTTCTGTTATGTATTTTTGAGTGGCACTGGTTGCTGAGGACAGAAAAGGTTTTGAGACTGAAGATATGGCATTCAAACCTTCTCTGTGGCGAATCGGTGCCTTTGGCAACAGAAAACAGTGGAGGAACCCTCCACTTTGAGTAAGGTAGAGCAGCATTGGATTCCAGCAGGGCCTCGTTGCCATTCCTTTCTTTGTTTCTCCATCACTCCCTTCCTCTCTTCCTCCTCCCCTTTACTGCCTCAAAAACACAGAAATGTTAGTAACAGTCCCAAGATTACATAGTGTTTTAGTTTGCCAAAGGACTGCCAATGCAAAGTACCAGAAACGGGTTGGCTTTTATAAAGAGGATTTATTTGGTGTAAAAGCTTACAGCTATAAGGCCATGAAGAGTCCACCTCAAGGCACCATAAGAGGTACTTTCTCACTAAAGTCAGCTGCCACACGTTGAAGGCAGATGACCACCCATCTCTGCTGACGTTTGTGCTCAGCCGAGAGTAACAGGGGACAGGCTTGTCTCTTTCCAGGCCTCCTTCATCAGTCGCAGCTTCCCCACTTTCCTTCCCAGTTCAGCTGCAAGCTATTGGGCATATCACTCTTCTCTCCCTGGGCCTCAGCCCTTTGAGCCTCTGAGTATTCTCTCCTTGTATCTCAGCTGTGGGTGAAACTTGTTTTTTCTTTCTCACATGGCAGGGTCAAATTTGGTGGCTTCCTTTTCCTGTCTGTGTGTTTTACTCTGTGTCTCCACTTATATCAGACCCAGGAAAAGGGCAGAGCTCACCTGAGTCATGCCCCACTAACATAGTCCAATCAAAAGCCCTAAATCGATCTTACCAAGCAATTTAATCAAAGGCCATCAATGGGATTTGGTTCAATCAAAGAGTAGCACATCCACAGGAATAGATTAGTTTTAAAACATAATCTTTCTCTTTTGGGGATTGATAATATAATCTCAAAATGCCACACATAGGTAATAAATGGATGAGTCAGGCTTCAAACCTGGGCCAATTCCAAAGTCTCTGTTCTTTCCACAAATGGAAGCCTATGTTGCAAACCTCGGAAAAAATTACAGTGAAATGTTCTGCAGCCAGTATGATTGGTAATGCCTATCTTATATCAAAATGGGGGGAGAAATCTGATTATCTAACAATATACATACATTTTAGTTTGCTAAAAGCTGCTGGGACCAATATACCAGAAATGGGCTGGCTTTTATAATGGGAATTTATAAGGTTAAAAGCTTACAGTTCTGAGACTGAAAATATCCAAATCAAGGCATCATCAGAGGAACTGTCTCACCAAATGTTGGCTGCTGGCGATCCTGGACTCCGGCTATGTGCCAAAAGGCAAGGAGGCATCTTCTGGGTCTCGTTGCTATTCAGTTTCTGGCTGCTCCATCTGTGGCTGGCTTTCTCCTGGGTTCCTCTCTGAGCTCCTGGGCTCCTTCTCTCTGTCTCTGTGGCTTTTTCTCTGTGTCTCTGCATTCAGTCCAGCAAGAGGATCAAGACCTACCCTGGGTCCTGCAATCCAATCAAAGGCCCTCAACTGAAGTAATCCAACCCAAAGTGTCCCACACGCACAGGAATGGATTAATCCTAAGGACATGATTTTATGGGATCCACCCAGCTTCGAACTGTCACAACATATAATCCCATTTTTGCATTTCATACGTAGAAATATCCTGAAAGGAAATATACTGTTAAGCAGTGATTTTCTCAGTGATTTTTTTCTGGGCAACTGAATTGTGGGTGACTTTTTATTGTTTTTATTATAATTTCTATTTATGCCAATTAATTTTTCCTATAAACATTCTTTCACTTTATAATAAAAAATATATATTGCATTCACTCATCCAACAAATATTTACTGAGTACCTACCACATGCCAGGTACCATTCGAGACACTGGAGCTAAAGAATTGGCACAAAAACAAATTATGTCCCTGCCTTCATGGGCTTGACTTCTAAACGGAGTTGGGAGAAGAAGATTCAAAGAACAGGTATGTAAGATAAATAAATTATATTCCAGGTAGTGGTCAATGCTATGGAGATGTTACAAAATCTTTGGACAATATCAGTTTAAGTACATAGATTCTTTCCGCATAATTCAAAAATAATTCACATACTTTAGGTTCATCCATTCAAGCATTCAACAAATACTTATTTTCTACATACATCAGAGACTGGATGAAGATCTTGAAAGTAAAGATAAATAAAATAATTATTGGGCCTGAAGGTGATCACAGTTTAGTGAAGAGCAAGTTATATTAAGCGGCAAACTTATATTCGCTATTAATATCATAGAGACAGATGTTTACACCATTTTTGGCAAAAATATGGCCTAAGGCTTTTCATAGAACAGTTAATTCCACCACCACTACCCCAAAGAAAAACCACAGTGTAGTGATATGCCTGACAAGACTTGAATGCCTACAATACTGTCCATGAAGATGGCATACATAGAAAAATAACAATAGGCAATGTATCTGGAATTCTTTCTCAGTTTTGTTTCTTATATAAATTTATTGTATATTCATAGAGTAGCATTCTTTTAATGCTCATGAGTAGAAATTTTGGAACTTAGAGGAACATTTTTAAAAGCAACAATTTTATCCTCTGGGGACACAAAGGGTTAATACTTAGTGTTGGTTTTGTTTTGTTTTTGTTTTTGTTTTTGTTTTTATTTTTATTTTTTTTTGCTCCTGGGCAATCAAAATACTTTTAATGAAAACATATGAGTGGACTTCATAGCTTTATGGAAAGATATTTAAATATTTTTCAGAGACTTAAATTGGGTCCATTACATTGGGGTCATTTTTCTTCTATCCAATTTGGTTTCAATAATTCTTCAGGCTTGGCATGTTAATGGAAAAGTTTTCTTCTTTCAAATGATCTTCCTTTTACTCTTTCCCTAGCTTCCTAACTCATTTTTTTTTCTATCGGGTCCGTAAGAGGATCTTCTTATTTGGTTTAAAGCAAAATGAAATGTTAACCAGTTTTCAAAAGTGCCTGTCAAGAAGGCAACAACTGTAATGTTGACAGGTGCAGAGCAGTGACATGGCTGATAAGATGTGAATGCCCATGGCACTTCATGTGAAGATGACAAGCATGTGACAACAACAATAGACTGCTCGCTGACCAGCACAGAGGGGTCCCAGGCAGCCTCCAGCAAAAAAAGAAGACAGGAAGATCAAGATGAAATTGTCAAAAGCATATAAAAGGAACGGGCTTCCAAAGATAGCAAGTAATACACTCAGCAGAAGAGTTTCCCAAATTTTACACCAGTCTATAAAGAAAATAATGATTTGGTGTCTTGGGTTTTTACCCCTTTTTCACACCTCTGTTCATTCTCGTTTCTCTTCCCAATGTCACAATTTTCCCATAATTGCTCTTGTTTCTATCTTTTTAGTCTCTGGTTGCTCCTTACCAAGCTTGAGACAGGTTCACACACCTTCTTCCCAAAGGTAAAGATTAAAGGAAAGCAGAAATGAATAAAAGGAAGAGTTCGTGAGAACATAAAGAAGAGATAAACTTCCCTTCTCCAAACAAAAAAGCAGTTGGAAATTTGAGAAAAAAATGTAAAGGGCTCATTTCCCTCCTCCTGCTTTTAGCTACGAGGAGATGTGACTTAGACACAAGTCATCTCCCCTCTTCTAGGGCACAGAAATAGTTTCTTGAGTTCACTTTGGGAATCCCTTTACGTTATCTGCCAAGTTCTAGTTGTCTGTTTGTCCCTGAATTGTTCAAATTACCTCATGTTGTCTATCATGAGTGTGTCTCCATTCGCACAAAAAAAGACAATGCTGCTCTTCCAGCTCTCGTTTTCATAAAAAAGACCCGGATACAGCAGAACCTAGGAGTGTTTCGCATCATGCTAACTACAATAGACTAGAGTGCAATTCACTAGGACCAGACCTAGGACCAGAAGTTGTCCTGCCTGCAACGGGGCTACTGAATTTGAGGTGATCTGTGATTTGTTCCTCACAACAACGGGTGATACAAGTATTAAAAGTGAATAGAAGTTCTCCGTTACTCTTCAGACAAGAGGATGTGATCAAATGCTGGGTTTGTTCCCTGATGTTATAGGTCACAGAGCTTTACACTTAAAGCCATTAAAAGCCCCTCATAATTGTAATTCCTGCAGGAAAATAATAACTGTTATTTAGGTCTAAAACACTTAGTCCTTCCCCCCTTTTTGTCATTGAAATAATTATTTTTTATAATGCAATTTTTAATAGCTTGAGTTTTCCTGGGAACATTACAATTGAGTTATATTACAAGAGACTGTTTCCAAATATTTATTCCTAGTCATTTTCAAAGATTTAGAGATTTTCTAAACAATATCCCCCCTACAATTCACTAAAAGGACTGGAACATATTACCCAACATCATTTAGTATCTGTTTCAGTGTGTGAGTGTATATATACATATATTAATTCTTCTGGCCTAATCATTGTCTCTCACATTCAAAATAAACTCTTTCATACTTTTGAATACTTACTTCTTGTCAGATGAATATCCTTGTCAGATTCCTTTTTGTAATACTTAGTGCCAAGATGATGCAAAAAAAAAAAAGATGTTCAATAGCTAAAGGATGAAATCAGATGTAAAAAGTTTGACCTTACCTAAGGCTCTCCCTAGGAGCAAATTTTCCAGGCTTCTGAACTGATGTTACTGATTCTTCACTGCATGGTAAACATCACAAATTTTATTTTAAATTTAGTGCTTTTATTAAGGAATTGGTTTAGAGTGTCATAATTATTGTTTTATTTGAATAATGTCACAAGCCATTAATTCAGTAAAATAAAATAATCAATCTTCCCTTTAAAATCTGTGATACTTTTACCATGTTTGCTAAATTTTAGACACATCTATGTTATTTCTTTATGACTAGAGCACAAACTGTCTTCTGGAGGAATTCATAGCCAACTACCTAAGGGTGGATCACTGGGAAAATGGATTTCAAAATGAGACTCATGCTATAAAGCCGATCCTTTGAGGTCAGTCTGAACTGCACACTGCAGAATAACATAATGATAAAAGAATGAAAACACATAAAGGTAAAAAAGTGAAAAGGTCAAATATTTTGTTCTCAATGAAGGCAAAGGCTTTAAGGAAAATAAAACTTCCATTGATAGGCCAGCTCTCATGTGCTTTTGCAGCCCGCTTTATAAGGAGAAGGTAAATGTCTCCATTGTTTCCACATCATGACAAAATGCTCATATTTGCAGTCCTACTGACACTGATCTCAGCGGCCTCTTATGCTACCAAAAGAATAGTTCTCTGATGCCATTAGCACCTAACTGGCCCAGCAGCTAACCCAGAAGAGACCTTTCCTTCAGCGGTCACCACCACCTGCTGTGATTTGCACCCACTGACACCCCAGCAGCTAATTCACCTTCACGACCTGTCAGCTTCCACTCAGGTCACTTTAACTCTGCCTCGTTTGTGACATGGATCTGGTTTTAAAACGGTGATAATCCAGGAAACATTCCTCTTGGGATTCAGTTGTGATTATATAATCTGTCACAGACCCAAAGGACTTATAAACTTCGGTGGACACTGAGATCTCACCAGGGATAAGATATTGGAAGCCCTCATGTCACATAACTTACTTGCTTCTCCTGAAAAGCAATTCTACATTTTTTTTTCTTGTACAAAAGCTTGCAGGGAGGGAAACACTGTTATCAAAGGAGAGGGAGAAGCTTTTAGCCATTAGCCAAACATAATTTTACAAGTTATCCTCTGATCTAGGCACTAAAATCAAAAGCAAGCACTTTAGAGTGAATGGTAATTGGGGCACTAAGTGATCTGGATGGTGATAATCAGTGTGTCATGGCCCAATACAAGCAAAAGAGAATACGTAAGTAGGAACAATCCTGTCCTCATCTATACAAATTTCACATACATTAAGCAACGGAGGTACAATAATTACGCAGTATACTGGAGTCTCTGGCTCCTCGATTACTTATGTTCCCTTCAACACAGCTCCAATTTCCACTCCAAACTCACAGTTAACTTTCTTGCAATTTTTTTAACATAAATCCCTTATGCCAGCAGTTCTGTATATGTAATTTGGTAAGGCAATAGTAATCTTGGCTTAAAGCCAGTCGCCATCTTATGCTGGCCTGAACCCAGTCATGCGAAAATGAATTCTCACCTTGTCTTACACAGGAACTACTGACATAAAGTATATTCATCTACACCCACCTGCACACTCTCCAATGGAGGAGCACAGCCCCCACGCAGGCGTCAATCCACACATACGGAGAGGGTGCCACTGACAGAATAGCACATCCCGCAGCCATGAAGTTATTGTGGAGAGACACATGCCTGCGCAGAGACACACACCCTCGTATTGACACATGCGGGTCTATCACCCATATGCGACCACACTTGGAGTCACTCAATTGGACGAGCACAGCATTTTCCCAAATTTCTTCCATGGACCACTGCCCCCATTAAATACTCAAGGGAAAAGAAATGCCCCATTGACAAGATTCCCATGGGTGAACATACTAGGAAACTCTATGCAGTATCCACCCCCACACACACACCTCTTAGAGTTTTTCAGTGTGTATTAATGAGCATTCATTAAAGAAACACATTTAAATCTGTACCACTCAATATTTCCCACATTAATTTAATCAAAGAACCCATTTTTTCCTGAAACACTTATTGCCTATGTGGGCAATTATAAGTCAGAGGCTTTTACAGCCATTACATATTAAGATAAGTAAGTGGGACAACAAGAAAAGAAAGGGAAGAGCTGAATGGTGGCTTCTTAGAAGAATATGAAGTATGGATGAATAACTCAAGGAAACAAAGCATCTATAATAAAACAACATTCAATCTGTTCAGAACCCATATTTAAATAAAGCAATTCTCAAAGTTATTTAGTTATTTATGTTTTTAATTCAATCTCTATAATCAGAAACTCTGTGTCAGTCTGTTCCTGAGAAGAGTCTGTGGCTAAGAACTTAAATTTCAATATGTGTGAATTCCAGTGACAGGCAGTGGAAACATTAGGCATGGGAGACAGGTCTCTTCAAAAGAGAGAAAAAGAGAAGGAAAATGTGCAGTGACACTTCTGAGAGATAGGTAGAGTCTTGCTGAAAAGAAGTATCAGTTTTTGTTTTAGTTTCACAGAAAAAAAGTAAGACATGGTTCTGAGAGTTTCCAGCAGAGGAGGAAGGAGCCACCTGCTTCTCACTCACCCACTTCGGCCTCCCCTTCCAACAGGAAGAGCTGAGGGGCAAGTGCCTTCCCTGCAAGAACCTAGGTTTGCACATTTGAACCAAGGACCTTCACAAATCAGGGCCTAGGGTAAACTGAAAATTTTTTGTTTGTTTTGTTTTAGGAGGTGTCAGGTTTTGAACCTGGGACCTCGTACATGAGAAGCAGGTGCTCAAACCACTGAGCTACACCCACTCCGCAGCTGAAGATTTTAATAAGTAGATTAAGAGAGGAAAAAAGGCAAAAATTGCTGTCTTTGAAACCATAAATGGAAAAGGAAGAGAGGACCAGGAATTTTAATAGGAAAGGATCAGAAAGAAAGGCACCCAACTCTACCGAAGGCCACTCTTTTTGTTAGCCTATTTCAGCATGAGCCTTATTTTTCAAGTGTTTGGAAATATGTTTATTTTTATATATTTTAATAAAGAGGTTTTTTCCTCATTTACAAAAGCTACAGATGGGATCTGGAATTCAGATTAAAGCCTGTGCCTTATCAATCAGATGGGCCAGAGCAGCTAGTGTCGCCTGTGGCCACACACCCTCATCACAGATTCAGCTCCTGTAGGCTAATTCAGCAAACTCATGCACATGTGGTAATGAAAAATATCACTAGAACAAAGGCTAATCGTGGTATCCATTGAGGCATTTCTCCAATTTCTGTTGACAAGATCTTCATCATAATCCTTTTGCACAGACCACTGAGCCAAGGGCAGTCCACCAAGAATACACTTAAGGACGAGGTCAGGTTAGTCCATGCAGTCATGCTTCTTGTCTCAGACATAACCCTGAATCTTTAAGGTGATACCATATACAGCTTTTCCCCTAGACTGTGGCATTTTTGCCTCTATAAAAAGAGCGTGATGCCTACTCATCTCAATATATACTATTTTTCCCCTTTAATCAGTGCTACACATTTACCTAATCCTACAGCCACAGGTGGACTCATATGAATAACACTGATGGTGGCCATATAATTTGTTGTCCAAACTGAGACATTTTTGAGAATGAAATAGGAGCCAACAGGACTCTGAGGCAGTGGGTGTAAACTGGCATTGTCCTGGGCAAAAGAGGAAACACGGCCATTGTGTGGAGAAGGGACCAGATCTCAGGTATTAACCTAGCCTGGTACTAACAAATGTCACTTCTGGAATTTCAAAAGGACCAGTGATAACTTCCCTTCTGAATAGTTTTGACATGCTCCTGTTTCTAAGCCCTTAACCCATTCCTGTCCAGTCTGGTCATGATCTTACATTTAAACAATGTTTCTCCTCCAAGTGAATCTTCCAGTATTTTACTGAGTTTTAGTTAAACGATCCACATAGTCAATTCAAAGTTCAAAAGGAGTATTGTAAAAAGAAAAAGAAATTCTAGTAATAAGCATCTTTTCAAAAGATGTCATAAAGTCAAAGAATAGCTCTTCTTTCTCTGCTCAGGGTTTTTAAAAAGGGGAAACTACAATGTTCTGTTTTTGGATCTATCCTGATTTCTATCCTAAAAATAAAAATAAAAGACATCACATTGAGAACATGTAAAGAACGGAAGAAAAATATAGGAGACCACACAAAAGAAACCAACCCCAAGGTCATGATCATCACAGGCTCTGTCTAAACCCCGGGCAGAGTTGGCAACAAACCAAGCGACACTTGGAAAAACCTGCAGTAAAATCAGGACTGTGATTTAATGATTCTATTTATTGGCTCTTGTTGCGGAATCAGGTACTTGAGTTTAAGGTCATGGACTTCAGGTGATTTATTTTCAAAGTTCAGTCCTAAGTGTAGGCCAGGTAGGCAGTTGCCTTCATTGTGTGATTTGACATGTTCCAAAATTTTCCCTGATGAAAAATACATCCCACCAGTCTGTCATGGAACTCGTCCATCCCTCTATTATGTTCCCTGCTATCCTCTGTAACAGTGGTTATTATCCTTGTCTGGGTCACATATCTCTTTTGAAAATCTGCTGAAAGCAATAGGCTCTCTCCCCTTATCTATAACAATTCATAGGTGGCATTCCCTAAATATTGCAAATAACATCAGGAATTTCAGGGATTTTCCCACCTCTCCTCAAACCCTCCCATGAACAAATTAAGAATTTTGCATTTTTGGAACTTTAGAAGAAATGTGTTTTAAACAATGGGCTGAGGGATTTTGACAACTTAATGGCAATGTGTTTACAGATTTCTCTTTTCGTATATTTATATGTGTAAACCTATTACAGTATATTTCATCTGGTAATCAGTAGGGTCTTTCAAGAATTAAGACACATGACTATAAGAAATTGTTAATAGAGTTAAAACTAAGAAAGTCTATGTTTATAGATAATTCAGATCAAACTTTTCATTCATTCAACTGACAATAATTAAGCATCGACTATACTTCGGATGTGCTATACCTTGGGAATTAAATGAAGAATAGGTTTAAAAGTCTATAACTCAAATTCCAACATGTCAGTTAGTGCTTACAATAAAAAGTAGAGGATTTTAAGGAGAGAAATGACAGGATAATAATAAACATTTATTAAGTACTTGCTACACTCCAGACTGTGTGAACTATCTGTCTTTATGCCAAATGCAATAGATAATTTTATTTTAAAAACTGGCTTTACAATGAAGACACTATAAGCACAGAGAACCTGAGTAATTTGGCAAGGTCACCCAGCTGGTAAGTGACAGCGGAAGGAAATGAGACCAAGGATAGGTGACACAAAGACTCTGCTCTTAGCTACTGCATTATCTAGATTTGTTGTTTGTTGTTGTCGTTGTTGTTAAAGCTAACTCCACGAGGTAGGTGGAGAGTATGTAGGAGAAAATGGAGACTGGAGGGAAGAAAGCTCCTTACAGACTGGAACTAACTTAATCCTGATAGGCTTGGATAGGAAGGAGTATGCTTAAGAGATTGAACTTAGTGATTACTTAGTCATAAGGGACTGATGAGAAAGAGAAAACAAAAGTGATCCCCACGTTTCTGACATGAGCAACTCAGGGAATGATGGTGTCTGAAACCGGAAGTGAAAATGGAGCAGCTTGGGGGAAGAGGAGGAAATGTGACCATTAGTCAATTAATCTTCTTGAGTTGGCAGTGCCTATAGGACACCAAATAAGTAGATCATTGACTATATGGGTGTAGCATTCAAGAGTTTTGAGCTAGTGCTGGACTTCTCAAAGTGGTCCATGGTTGCCTAGGTGTCCCTGAGACACTTTGAGCAAAACTATTTAAATAATGTCCCTAAGACATGAATGTATTTGCCTTTTCCACTGTAGTGCTATTTGCATTGATGATGCAAAAGCAAAGGTGGGTAAACCTATTGGCAACTTAGCATGAATGAAGCCTGTGGCATCGAATTATAGTAGTAGTCATAATATTCTCTACCACAACACTTGCATTTTTTAAAAAGCCAGTTTCACTTCAAAATGATGAAGCAATAAAGGTTATTAATTTTATTAAATGTCAACCCTTGAGTAGAACTGTTTTTAGTATTTAGAGTGACAAGATGGGAGGTACCCATATAGCACTTGCACTGCAGACCAAAATACTTTGGTAGTTGTCTCAAGCAGAAATGTGTGTGATTGAATTGTGAGTTGAAGCACCCACTTTTTTCATTTAATGGCCTTTTATTTTTTTCTTTAAAGAACAGCTGGCAAGCTATGGTTATTCAGATGCAGGCATTTGGCAGACATTTTCTTAAAAATGAACAAAGCAAGGCTGTCATTTCAAGGAAAAATATTGTTGCCAAAGACAAAATTTGAGCTTTCAAATAAAAATTAGAATTTTGGAAAACTTGTATCCACTATTCTGATCCTGACAGCTTCTAAAAATTTAAAATTGTCCTAATGTAATTGAGCTGACATTTGGAAAATGTACATAAATAACACTGGCAATCAATATTTTCCAAATGCCCAATTCATGATGTTTGAATATCGCATGTGGATAAAAAGCCATTCAAAGTGTTAGATCAGCCAGTAGACTTTAAAGTAAGAGAATATGAGAAGTTCTTTGCTAAGGTTTTAGATTTTACCTTACTACTACTTTTTTAGATACTCTCTCATCCATACTTGCTGTAATATCAAAGAATAATATACATAGGTTTCTGAAAAGGTTATTAAATACACCATCCTTACCCGACTACATATCTGTGTGAGGCCAAAACAGAATATCACAACATTGAATGCAGGAGCAGATGAGAATCCAGCTGTCTTCTATCAAGCCAGACATAAAAGAGATTTTCAAAAATGCAAAACAATGCCATTCTCCTCAATAAATTTGTTTCCTTTTGGAAAATATATTTATTTTTCCTTAAAAATATGTTAGTAAGTAATGGGTTTATTAATGTTATGTTGATGTGAATTAACAAATAAAAGTTTTAGAACCTTCTCAATGTTACTACCTAATGTAATAACTATCAATGACCACATAAACATAAGTTCTTGGGGACTGCTGTAATTTTAAAGAGTATAAACAGTTAAAGAGAACAGAAAGTTTAAAAATCATTGAGCTCGTACATACATTTAGGACACATCAGTATATAGATAGCAACTGAAACCATAGACAGGGAGAACATTATTTAAAATAATATTCAATGAGAAATTAATTAAAACTATTACTAGCCTCTGTGTGACAATACTTAAGAGGATTTCAGAGAAGGCCATTATACGATGGGTTCCTTGAAAAGCCAGGGGTGGATATGAAAATTCTCAACACCTAAAACTAAATGAAGGGATAATTGAGGGATGTTAATGTCATTATTTTCCCTAAGTTCAAACTTGGTAGTCAATAGGTATCTATGACAGTTTGATATTATTTATGAATTCCAAAAAGAAGTATTGATTATGTTTATAAACTGGTCTGTTGCTTTGGCCGTGATACCCCTTTGTATTAAATTCAGAAGTTTCACTTTTACTTTATTAAATCAAGATTATGGCTTTGATTCTACCAAGTCATTGGGGCATGCAGGGTTGAGTCCCCGCCCCCTTGGTGGGCTGTATAAATGGATGCTCAATTAAGGACACAGAGAAGTAGATACACAGAAAAAGACATGGCAGAGGAGAGAACTTGGTTTTGACGCTGGAGCCCCAGGGAGAAATGAGACATTCAACTGATAGTTTGCAGCTGGCCTTGTGAAGAAAACAAAGTAGCTGAGAAGCCCTGAGAGATGAGCCTTATGCCAACCTACAGCTGAGATTGGAAGAAGCTGGGCCCACGGAGCGCTAAGAGGGAAGAGGAAGGCTGAACCCTTGCAGATATCGGCAGCCATCTTGCTTCAACCCATGGCAAGAGACATTTGGTTAGAAAGTACCTTTTATGGTAGCTTGAGTTGGACTCTTTAGGGCCTTATAACTTTAAGCTTCTACCCCAAATAAATACCCTTTATAAAAGCCAACAGATGGCTGGTACTTTGCATCAGCACCCCCTTTGGCTGACTAATACAGTATCCTGCATGGTAAAAGCAGGAACAAAGACAGACATAAACCGCTCTGAGCAGCTTGATCCACATGGCCACACGTCTGACCAGTTCAACACTTCTGAAGTGTTTTACAAAATGTACACTAACTGATAGGGCCAATTGTGATACTGATTGATTTAGTTGATATGACAACCCAAATCTCGTTAAGAAACTGACAATGTAGAGATGGAATGTTGGGAAATCAAACTGACAAAGAATTTGAAAATAAGCTTTATAAGAGAAGGTAAAACAACCAGATCATTTTTTAATGACACTCTTTCAACATTAGGAAGACACCAGAGATATCATTTTGTTTGAAAACCTAGTGAAAGGACTCAGGTTAAAAAGCTCAGGTTAGCAATTACAAAACTGTCTTGACACTGAAGCATTAAAAAGTTTAACAGCCCTCAAAGATCAAAAGAAGAAAAACAAACAGGGAGTCTTAAATGTGAATGTTTAAAGAGCATGTGGCAATGTCTGTATACTTTCTTGATTGGAATGTTTATAGTCAAATCTAGATACCGGGGCTTATGGGGAGGGAAACACGTTTTGTTTCAGGAATCTTCCTGGCAAAAGTGCATTGATCTGCTGACCAAAAGTAGTACTACAGGTCTTGGATTCATGGAGCTCTAGAGAAAACAATATTTCTACTAAGCCAGTTTTCTTTAGGTCATTGTGCAGTTTGGTCTTGCAGTGTGTGTGTATGTGAGTATGTGTGCTTCTCCATAGATCATGGTTTATTTGGCTTGGATTTGTTTATCAAACTTAAAAATGTATATGTATACATAAAACCTCTCTTTTTTCCAAATAGACATGTAGGAACTTTGGAATCAATGAAGCCTCACTGCTTCCTTCTGACCTTGCCCTCCGGAAAATCCACATGATCCATTCCAGAGATGCAGGATTTCTAGGCAAGAAACCCTCCCTGGGAGCAAAGCCTTTCACATTATAACAGCTCAAGGCCACCCTCTAGTGGGTAGTCTCCATGTTATAATATTGAAGAGAAAAAAAGCTATGTTTAGCCTTCGTTCCTACTTCATCCTCCATTAAAATTCATGGCATTTTGGGGAATTTGCATATGCCACAAGAAAGAAAAATGCTCTTTAGCGGGGAATATGTATCAGTGGAATATTACATTAAAAAACAAAAATTGAGAATCTATGATGGACTTAGAATCCAAATAAAATATATAAAATCAAACTGGGGGGCGGATGTGGCTCAAATGGTTGGGCATCCATCTGCCATATGGAGGGACCTGGGTTCGATCCCCGGGACCTCCCAGTAAAATAATATATAGAGAGAGAGAGAAGGCGCATGGGCTGCCAGGCTCTGTGTGCCGGTGACCCACCAGGCCCCGGGAGCCATGCAGCAAGATGATGACGTAACAGGAGGGAGACACAGGGGAGAGTCAAGACGAGATTCTCTGAAAGCCAGGAACTGTAGTGGCGCAGGTGGCAGAACACCTCTCTCCTACATTGGAGGTCTCCAGGATCGAGTCCTGGTGAAGACTGGTGGAGGACGAGAAGAGATGGCAGGAAACAGATACAGAGAATTGTCCAGCGAATGGACACAAAACAGCAAATGGGGAAGGGGGGCTTTAAAATGGATAAAGTATATATAAAAATCTTTAAAAAAAAAAATCAAACTGGCCTCAGAATATTAAAAGGAGACACTTCCTCAGCTGTAATGACCCATTACAAAGATGGCTTTGGCATGGTAGCCTGACTATGGTGACCAAAAGTACCCTTTTTGCAGAGACATATTAAAAATAAAAGCAAGGAAACATCTGTTATAAGCACAACTAAGCCAAAAAGACTAGGTGAGAAAGAGAAAGATAAGAAGAAAATGTCTTTCTATGTCAATACACCTTTGCTAGGTCAAAAATCCACAATGTGCTTTCTTCAGATGGGAGGAGATAATAGAGTACACAAGCAGACTGAGGAGAGAAGAGTGTCTGTAAACCATTCTGTCTTGGCTGTAGGGCATTTGTGAATATGAAATTTCACAATACAGGGCATGATAGAGAATAAGTGCAATATTATGCCTCCATTGTGGGAGTCAACTGGTCAACACCCAGTACTCAATTGCCTGTAATTGGATCCATTGCAACAGCCAATACTGAAACTCAAAGAAGTGCCCTGAAGCTGTGAGTCCACACTCCTAGGGATGGAACTGCCTCGGATCAAGGAGGGTCCTGCAGAACCAGCTGCACACAAATTTCTCAGCCACAAGGGAAGCATTATCAGCAGCTCCTTAGAAAAAACTGAAGTTTGATATCAGAACCCATTGTATATTTATTTACTTTATATGTCTATTGATTGCTTCTATTTCTAAGTGAATATAGGTGAAGACATTCAAAAAAAGATCCTTTCAGAAATTTCATAATGGTCAAGATATTATGCTTATGTAGATGTCTGAATTACATAGACCTGACCTGACTCTTAAGAGTCAAGCTTCTGGTGCCCAGGAAAACTCAAGTAGGAAACCATTTTTGTAGTATTCTCTTTCACTGAGTGTTGTTTCAGTCTGGATGTGTTTCATAATATATTCTATATTCTATATTAGTAGCCAGAGATTTGTCTCAATAGTTTAGCATATGAGAGGCATCTGGTTATTACTCTTGAGTCAGAAAACTTTGGTTAGAAATTTGGAGGCCAACTATGCAAGTGGAAAACTGAGCAGCCTCAACTGAGTCTTTACCCATCTCTGATGCTGTTTCCTCAATTGAAATAATAAGGGAGATATATTCCGTGATCTTCTTCCCTCACAGGGTTACTGAAGGATTAACGAGAGCACACATGCCAAAGCACCAAGTATGTAGTATTCGATTAATGTTTTGTTTTCTAAATGTTCTCATGAATTTCTTCTTTTTAATTTACCTGGAATTTTATTTGTAGTTGCTTTTTTTTTAATTTAACAAACAGATATTAAAGTGAAGGTTCTCTTACCCTGTTATAAATGGCAAAATGTGAGTGGGGCGGATTTAGCACAGGGACTAAGTTTTTCAAAATGAATATTTCACTGTCCTGAGTCTCCTTGCTAGTTCTTGCCCACCATCATTTTCCCCAGCATATTGCTGTTCTCTCAAAGATAGGACAATAAATCAGCTCACAACAGTAGCACATCTGTTATATATTATGTTGGAGAGGTTATTTGATGCCAAATAAACCATATAAATTGTTTAAAACCTTTTATCTTAAACCAGGAAATCTTCTTTTGTTATTCCTAAATATAAAAAATGTGTTACAGATGGACTCAGAACTATAAAGTTGGACATGATTTCACACATGGAAATGTTTTGCCTTCAAAGTTTAAAAAACATATATGTATATTGTTTGGTGGTTGTATATTAAGAGTTTATCAATATCCATACAGGAAAAAAAAAAAAAAAATAAAAAAAAAAAAAAAAAAAAACCCACTAAGGGAAAAATAGTATTTTTTTTTTTTTTTTTTTTTTTTTTTCGGTTTCTATTTCTCTTTGTTTTAAGATCTGACCTTAACTAATAAACCCCAAACAAACCATTCCATTAAAGCCAGTGGTCTTCTTGGCTTAGAATGATATTCTCTTAAAATTTTCAGAAATTAATAGTAAACTGAGGTAACATCTCATTTGGCAAGGACAATCTTTTACAAAAAAAAAAAAAAAAAAAAAAAGCATTATACCTTGAGCTAAATGCTTTAGAATAATGTTTAATATAGCTAGAAATATTTGCAGTTCATAAAATAGTGTCAGTCACATTTTAGGAAGACATAAAGAAGAATGAAAAATTTCCATCTCCTTAAAATGTTGACTTTAGATGCATAAGTTTTACACAGTGACACTTGCTTTCGAGTAACAATTCTCTATACCATAGAGGGAATTTAAATTTTTAAAAGTTTAAGTAGTAACCAAATTTCTAATTTTTGTCACTTGTTTCAATTTCCTCCTCAGCAAAACTTTTTACAAAAACTGTGCTAAGCAACAAGATTGATAAATTTTATCTCAATACTTTCATTTTTCCCCCGGGCAAGCTGCTAACAAGAAGCTGGTAGGATGTCAAAATGTTTAATAATTCAAGCTCTAGGTAATCAAGAACAATAAAAATTCAAGCAAAATTGAGTGATGGAAAAAGGATGGGCTTTGAATCAGATTGAGAGCTGAGTTCAAATCCCTAATCCCCCCTTCAGTAACTATATAACCTCAGGCAAATTACTTAATCAATTTTAATCTCTATCTCATGGTATTGCTGTGGGGAGATTAAAGGACAAGCAAATTAAAAAAATAAATTAAAAAAAAAAAACAGCAATGGGCACAAATTAGATGCCTAGTATCTTCCACTGATTTTCAGCTGTTAATTATTTTAAGCATGGTTTGTACTTGCCTCTGTTAGTGAGAATCACTGTGTCTATCATAGCCGGTCTTTAAAAAAATATTGCCTATAAAGCAGAAGAATACACAATACAATTTTGCTTCCAAAAAACACCTTCTTTCACCTAATCAGCATAATTTAAGAAATGGATTTTATTGCAAAAAATAAAATCATTACATTAACTTTGTGCAAAATTAGAGTAGCAAAATGATGAAAGCATAGCCATAACCAACTGAACGAGAGTCGCTGAATCGATCCATAAACTCCACCTAGCAAAAAAACAAGACTTTCATAAAAGAATTGTACAAACTAGCAAATATATTCTCTGAGATTAGTCTTTTCCTGGTTGTGTTTGACACAAGGTGTATGGATCCCTCATCTGTGTTCTCATTACTTCACTTTCCTTCCTTCAAACCTCCCTTCCCTAAAAATCAATCTTAGGACCTGAATATACCTAACTCCACCTTCCTCAATTATCATTTTGATCTCATCCCTTCTCTTATATTACTACTAAGGCATGAATTGTACTCCTCCAGCCAGATCGGCCCCATTCTAACATAACTTGGGATCCAATCTAAGCATTACAGTTTTCATATCAGGGGTGTTTTACATGCCATTCAGAGTTTAAGAAATAGATTTTATTGAAAAAAAAAAAAAAGACTGACAATAACTTTGTGCAAAACTAGAGCACCAAAGTGATAATGCATTGGCACAACCAGCAGAGTAAGAACCCAGAAAATCACATCTCTCCCTCCCTCTCTGCTTACAACTCTCTCCCAGAGTTTTCTAGGCACACCACTGCTGGCTTCATTCCCAGACATGCCTTCACTTATACTGTATCCCTGTTCCCATAAAACTTAGCACTTATCCAGGCAACATCTGAGGTTGGTGACAGACACGCTTACATGTGTCTGTCCCTTGCAAGTGTGCTTTTATGGGCTTTTCTGTACCATCTCCCACTAAAAAGGAAGAAAACGTATGTCACTTTTGCCTTCTGTCATTTCCCAAATACATCATAATTGCAGATCCCAGAGGACCCATAGATCAAGAAAGCACCTCTTGTTTTGGCTATTAATGTGTCCAGATAAATATTGGATACTTTCCCCAAAAGAAGTTTATAATCAAATGTGGTCAGGTATACTTTAAACAATAGGTATCTGTCAACACAGTCAGTATAGTTCAGTGGTAAAATAGCATGTTTCCTTGATCTGAAATAAATCTCTACAAGAATAATCTTTCTAAGAGAAAGAACAAGGGAACACAAAATGTCCCCATTTGGTAGTTTTAAAAGCTGTGCACAGTAATTTTGATTTGCCAACCCATCATGTTTGAGAAGAGTTGGCTGTTTTGTGCTTCGCTCCATTCAGTTCGCTGACATCCTCTGTTCTGGGCCGGCTCCCCAGCCACCAGCCTTCCTTGTCACAGTGGTCCTGCCAGTGTAGCTTATTCAGTAGCCATCATCACACTGAACTATATCTCAGCAGCTCCAGATGGAAGATGGGAGTAAACAGCTCCCCCAAGGGCGCCATCCCATGCGGTGCTATCAATCAACCTGCAGCTGGGACGGAAGAACCACTCAGTGACCGAGCCAGCTACATTCTGCCCAAAACATAGCACATTTCTTAGAGCCCAGCTTCCTTCTAGAGGGAGATGTCATACCTACTTGTTTCAGCTTTCAAGAAGCCTTCAGTACCTAAGATTTATGCCCAGCTTTATTTGGCTATGACCATTAATAATCTTCATTTAGGTTTAATTTTCAGTACAACAAAAATCCAAAGTCATAACTGCATCCATTTACTTCCCTCTGGAAAAGTAAAGTTCCCTGTAACCTTGTTTCTTTAATAAATCAAAATATAGTAAAACCAAATAATAGATTTTTTAACAAGGTTAACTTGTACACTAATCTCTTTGTGATTCATGTCCATTACCCAGTTACAGGCAGTAGTAATATCTGCTAGCTGGTGACATGCAACAGTGATAAGTGGTTCATTTTCTTCTTCAAGTAGAAGACAGGGGTGGTTCTTCTTTAAGCCAACATCAAAACTGAGAATGAACAGTTGGAGTTCTGCAGCCCAAAAGCCTCAGCACCCACACACTACAGGGTAGACATCCTAGTGATGACTGCCAGGGATACATCCCTCTCCGCCAAATGAGCAGAAAATAACCATCCATGAAAAAAAAATTATTGTTATATATCCCATTATAAAAATGTTACACTCAAGTTATGCCACTAGCATCTCCTTGATAATATTATTTCAGGTAAGCTAATAAAAAGTCATGTCCTTGGCATAAAGAATGTTATTTGCATCACATATTTGTAAGAAAGATAGACAAAATTGTATGCAGCTCTCTTTTTCTCTGCAACTACCTTCTCCAAAATGCTATGGTTCTTTCCTCTCTCAACAACCTAATTTGCAGATAGTAGTAAAGTTCTCCAGAACTCTGGTTCAATAAACTGATTTTCTTTTCTTCAGTTAGATAAGAAAAATCAGTGCACCTACAGATAAAGAATGTCTGTTTTTACTAACATTTTTCCATTTCTACTCCCACACACATACTCAGACACATTCCTGCTCTACTGAAATTCTGCTTCAAAAGTCCAAGAAAATGTGGAGGAAAAGACACAGAATGAGAATGTCATTAATTCACATGATTGTGTATGTGTGTTTGTGTACATGTGTTAATGCACATGAGGAATTCCAGGTAAAGAATAATAGCATAGAAAATCAGGGAGCTGGGATTCTGTTGGAGTAGTGAGAAAGACAAAGTTTTTTGTACTTTAGGAATTGCCCATATTTGCCTCTTCATTTTATAGGTGAGGAAACTGACACCCAGAGACATGAAATCACTTGCCCCAAATCGCCCAGCTAGTGAGTCACAGACTCAGGTGACTCACAAACTCACACTGAACAGGCAAAAGAGTTTGGACTATTTTAAGTTATGCCAGAGTAAATAGCTGACAGGAATTGACATCATGGAAATCATTTGTCAAAAATCATTCATAACATATGTTCATTCACATGAACAAAACAGAATACATAGAAGCATTTTCTCATTCCTTGTACAATCATCTATTGAGCAACTAATATATTCAAATAATTAAGTGGCCTCTGAAAACATGATTGACACCCTTATGCCCAAGAAGATATAAGATAAGCCTAGAAATAACCATAATGTAAGGCAGACTATAAATGCAGAATGTAGGTAAGTTAAATCTTAGCATTCTCATATCAAAGCAATTACCCATTTGGTAAGGGAGACAAGAGAATATGAGAAATACGTTGGGAAATCTCTGAAATACTATAAAATACAAACCATTTTAAATTTCCTAAAGGAAAGTACATGCTCCTTATTTAAAAACTCCTCACCACAAGACCTATAAGATGGACGTTTCTTTAAAAAAAATTGTCTTTCACAGCTTCAGAATGAGAGTCTGGAAACCAATGATGAGGCCTTGATTGAAGAAAATCTTTCAGTGGAGGCGAGCCAGCAGGAACGATTTCCTCTTACATCACCCCTTGCAAGCTCTCTGACACAGGATTGTACCAAACTACTCTTGTCCTACTTGAACTCCTTGCTTGGGAAGTGTTTTAGCATTGGCATTTTGTACTGCCATTTGGGCTTTTCCAGATTCAGAGCACAAAGTTCTCAAAAGGTTCATGTAGAGGTCAAAATGTGTCATTTTCAGATTGAGAGGATCAGGTTAAAGATCCTCTATTGATGAAATATTTACATACAGCATCTCATTTTATCCTCACACAGGACCTGTGAGATATCAGGCAAGTATTAGAAATCCTATCTGATAGATGAAGAAATGGAAATCTTTGACTCTGTTTCCATAAAAGGTCAGTGGCAAGGCTGAGATTCAAATCAGGGCCATCTGACTGCCACGCTTTCCTTCTTTCAGGAAACAAAAGGCAAGTTTTATTTTTGCTGAAATTTTCAAAAATTGACGAGTACTTGCTTAGAGTCTTTAATGGACCAGAATTTATATGATTATATCAAACTGGCACAAAAGAAGTGTGCATTCTCTTCTCACCCAGGATATTTCTATCTAGGTAAGCAACCAAGAGATTTATAGATGGACTTCTTAATGAACAAGCAAATATTAAACAAGTTGCTAATTGTGAAGTACAGTCAATAAATAAAATAAGTAAAAACGAGCGTGAAATCTGAACTACAAAATGAATGAAAACAGCTCCTTTGTAAGAACAAAATGATGGCTCCCACTAGTCCCAGAAAATGGAAATTGTTTGACTTTTTCATTTAAGGGTAAAAATAACAGGATTAGAAGTAGGCGAAGCTCTAGAGATTTATATGCTCCCGATAAGCCCTCTTGCTGTTAGGATTTTTGCTGCTGAAACTTTACAGAAACACAGAAAAAGGAGAGCAGAAACACAGTGTAAATTATTGAAGCGCTGCTGCCATTTTCTGAAGTAGCTGGGATAGGCTGTCCATAAAACATTAACATGACATTTCCAAGTTTTGCCAGGTCATTTGGAAGAGAAAGGGTAAAGAATACATAGGCTCTTTGGTGGGAATGGAGACATTTGCTCAGATAAAAACAAACAAGCACTGTGACTGGTCTGTATACCGGCTTCCACTGAAAAACAGGAAGAAAACATGAAAATTTAAAGCCTAACCCTGAAATAGATTTAAACTGGATTTGTTCACTATAATATGAGCAGGCAGGATTAGAAGCATCCAAGGCTTTTCTCTCCTTTTTTGCTCTTCCAGAAAGAAAGATGCCCTGCCGCCTGAACTACGCTCAGCATTTAATTTATGCCTCTACTAAATAATTGAGTTGCATGTTCTTTGTACACAGGGAATTAATGTGTTTATCCATTTTGACTAGAGGGGGATAAAGGATAAAAAGTGTTAGCTTCCTCAGCTGGTGAAGGGATCATTCCTTTTTCAAATAATGATTTCTCATTGCCCTGATTTATAGGCAGGACCAAATTTACTCACACGTTGACAGTCTCAAGGGATTTTGGCAAACTTCTTTGGATATAGGCACTGAGCATCTCAAAAGTCCTCATGGTGAATGATAACATACTTGTTGCAGTAAATATACCATAGCGGTCTGAGCATGAAGTTTTTGGTCCTTAAGCCCAGTTCTATGTAAATAATCTATACACATATATGCAAACTCAATCATATTTTATGTCCTCCAAGAAAAGTTAAATTAATGTCAAAATATCTTCCTCCAGAATGTTTCCTAATAAAAATGCAAAATCGGGGCCTTTATAAAAACAAATTTCAAACACATAGCAAGATAATTTTGTAGATAAATGTTTTGACATCTTGGCATAAACATGGGCAGCAGGGCAAGGTGATTATTCAAATTCTTATTATACAAATATAAAAATCAAGCCAAAGGAGAAAGTCAAATTATGGAGAAGTAGGTTAGTAATAGAATTTATGCTACTAAATGCTAACATTCTACAGGGAACGTTTTTATTTTCTTTTTGTGGTTTTGTTACTAATTCATTCAATTAAGAACTTAACCACACTAATGAAGGCTGTTGTTTATGTGGGATGGTGTGGGAGGTGTGGGGGGCACGGCATATGGGAATCCCTATATTTTTTGTGTAACATTTATGAAATCTAAGTATCTTTAAAAAAATAAAAGAATATATTTTTAAAAAGAACTTAAAATTGATAAACTAGCTTAGATTCATGGTTCCTCCATCTTTCTGAAAATTATACCCAGATAGTTCCATAGGAAATGTGATGGTTCCATAGAAATGAACTTCACAAATGTCATTGATATACTCCATATTGCCCTAATTCCCTTAAATTATTTACAATGGATTTAATTGTTTCATTTATCATATTTTATGTGAAGTTATTTATATTTCACATTTTCTCACCTTTTTAAGCACAAATAAGCAGAACTGTTCACAAATTACAGATACAGAAACACCATGTTTTTCATTCATCATTGTTTTCTATATCATTTCCAGTATTTGGTTTCCTGCTACCATGTGACTCCAAGAACCAGAGTTAGACTCATATACTGCACACCTATAAGTGCAAGATCTGGGAACAAGTTGGCCTCAATGCAGGAATAATATTATCACTGGTGAAACCCACTTTTGGATCCAGGTTGTCCACCCTGCTGCTCTGACCTCATATTTCTGTTGCAGAAGCACTTGTTTTATACGCCAGGTCATGGGATATGTCTCCAGATGATCTTCCCTCGGCTCCCTAGCTGGCTCTCCATTCCCTCCTTGCAGCCCCTCACCAGTTCTGCCCTGACACTGGAGTCTTGTTCCTCAACCCCTCTGTATCCCTTCTGCCAGTACCCCCTTAAAGTGGTGTTAAGCTCACCCATCTACAATTGCACTTCATATCTCCTGTCGGGCCCTACCCTAACCTTCTGTCCTGTCTGAGAGGATCCAGCCGGTATCAGAGTACCTAGCCTGCTGCTGGCATGCATATGCTTGTTAGGGCAGGGAATTCTATTTGTTTGTTTGTTTGTTTGTTTGTTTATGTATGTATTTATTTTAGGTAGTATCAGGTATTGAACCCCAGACCCTGTACATGGGAAGCAGGCATTCAAATACTGAGCTACATCCGTTACCCAGGGCAATGAGTTTTATATGAATATCACTGACATTTTTTTAAAAAACATCTTTCCATGACAGCCTTATATTGCTATGAAACTTACTTCCTATCAGGTTACAAAGGACAACCTCTTTTTCTTGGATTTGAATTTGCTGAGTAATGTCTTTTCTTGTCTCTTATGTTTTTTGGACTTCAGCTATTTTGCCTCACAGCTGTGACTGTCCAAACTAAGCAATCCTAATTCTTTCAGAGTGCACTTTCATATCCAGGCTTCTGTGCCTTTAGCTACCCCTTTTGAAATCTTTAGCCAATACCCTTATGCATTCTTTAGTTTTAATAACCGGAATTGCACATTAATTTCAGAAACAGATAGTCCATATCTTCATGGAAAATAATATTTTCTGTCATTTACAATACAGTAATAGATATTGCCCACCATTTCATTGACATTTTCTACGTAGCAACACAATCATTCATCCAATAAATATTTCCTAAGCACCTAGTATGTGCCAAGCTGTGTTCAAAGCCCTTGGATACTTCAGTGAGCAAAACAGATAGAGATCCCTACCTCTTATAGAGCTGATTTTTTGCAAGAGGAGAGAGACAATAAACATAATTTAAAAATAATAAATAAATAAATAAATAAATAAATAAATAAAACAAGGTACAGATTATGTGAAAAAGTGATAAGTACTATGGGGAAAAAGAAGAACTAGAACAATGTAAAGGTGTCTGTGTTGACTGGATTACTAAACCAATTATAATTTACATATATATGATAAAAACGAAATACATGTGTATGTTTTTGTGTTCATGTATAAAGTACTAGGTGCTAACATGTAGTAGGCACAGAATGTTTAGCTGCTAATAACAATATCCAAGAAAAGGGGGAGGGGGTAATTTTTTCTTATGTAAAAGGAGTTATAATGCATCAGTTTCAGGCTGGAAAGGAAGCTCCCAGCTGTCATCAACACCCAAGGAGTTATGGATTAAATGGTGTCCCCCAAAAGACATGTTCAAGTCTTAGCCACTTATCCTGTAAATGTGAACTCATTTGTAAATAGGATCTTTGAAGATGTTATTAGGTAAAATGAGGCCAAACTGGATTACAGTGGAACCTAATCCCAATGACTCAAGTCCTTTTAGGAGAGGAAATTTAGACAGAAATACAACTGATGCACAGAGAGAGAGACAGTCATGTGATAAAGGCAGAGATTGGGTTATGAGTTGCCACAAGTCACCACCAACAGACTTCAGAAGAAGCGTGGCCCTGCCGCCACCTTGAATTTGTACTCCTAGCATCTAGAACCGTGAGATAATCAGTTCCTATCTTTTTAAGCCAGTTAGTCTGTGATACTTTGTTACTGCAGCCTTGGCAAACCAAGACACCAGGCTGTTCTCTCTTTCTACTTGTCATTCTCCAAGGCTCCAAATCTCAAGGCCATGTCATGGTCATAAGATAGCCACTGTACTCATGTCTATACTCCAGATAGGAGTAAGGAGGAAGAGGCACAAAAAAGGTAACTGAAGCTTAGTAAGCCCCTTTAATAAAGACTTCTCCTAATTCCTCATTAACACCTATATCTAAAGGGACCCTGGAAAATACTATTTTTCGGCTAGACTGACAGCTACCCATCGATATAAAAGGTTGTTTGTGTGTGTGTGAAAAAGAAAGAGGTAATAGTTATTGGGTGGGCAACTAGCAATTTAATTATTCTTAGCATTCCCCTACCCTGTCTTTAATAGTATACATTTTACTTGGGTTATTTTTCTACCTTTATTTCCTTAAACATTCACACAAAGAACTTAAACAGTCACTTTTCCCATGCACACAGCCATTTGACTTCTTGTTGACATTTATTCCACTCATTTGGAATTTTGTTCTCAGTCTCACCTAATTGCTTAATTACCACAAATGTTTGATATTTTCCTTTAGTAAAGGAAATATTACTGTCATATTACTGTCTACTAGTGAAATTGTAACTGATTCTTTTCACAACAAATGTCACTTATGTACTATGTAAATATTCCCTAAATTTGAACGGAAACTTTGTTAAAATGGGGCAAGTTTTTCAGTTCAAGGACTAACAAATAACTATACTTTTATAATTAAGGATCTCAGATTAACTTTGTCTAATAAGCATTGCAATCTGCCCAGCCCAGTTGTAATACTGTCAAATTCTCTTATCTAAATGATATGTTTTTAATTTCAACATATTGCTTAGAGGTATCATTATATAACTCTTGTTTTTCAAATCTTCAAGGGAAAGAAGAAAATAATTCTTCTATAGATGTATAAAATCAAAATAGAACTGATAGTTTTCTCTATTTTTGAAGGCAAATAGATGATAAAAAGTAGATATATAGAAAGCTATAGATATAGATGATATAGAGAAATAGAGATAGATATTAAAATAGAGAATGTGCAGATGGAGGAATTGGAGATGGAGGAGGAGATAGAGATGCAGATGGAGAGAAAGATGGAAAAGGAGATGGATATGCAGATAGAGGAAATGGATATGCAGATGCAAATGGAGAGGGAGACAGAGCTAAAGATGAGGTTGCAGATAGAGATTCAAATGCAGATAGAGATAGTGATAGATAGGGATAGAGAAAGAGATAGAGAGATGAGAGAGAGAGAGAGAGAGAGAGAGAGAGAGAGAAATCCTGACTCCATTGCCCTCTCTAGCTAAACAAGCTGGTGGCAAAAGGAAGAACTGCTGGCCATTAACATTTATCACAGACAAGCCTGATATGACATACAGTGGCCACCAAACCGATGATTCCTCACATGTACATTAAACAAAGAACCAAATGCTTCATTCTACCTAAAGCCAACAGCACATACTCTCCCAGTACCACAGATAGACTGTAAAGGAAAAGGAATGAATGAGAAGTTCACAGAAATGGTGCAGGGGAGAGACGTCTGTCAACACTAAAGGAAAGGGAAAAGAAAATGAGAAGCTGGAGTATGGACGAGAAGATAGTAAAAGAGACCCAGAAGGTTCAGGGGGGGGTAAATAAACTCTTCTTGTCACATCCCCACTTCATTAAGGAGATGCTTTGTTTGACCTTTTAGCCTCTCCTTATTCTCATCATATCTTCTGGAATAACCAAGGCAGAAAACTCAGAAAGAAATGATGCTTTGAGCTGAACCACAGTTACCAGAGAAGCATTCCTGGGAGACAGAAGAAATCAGTGGAAGACTAACCCCTCCAGATATCTGTCTACCTATCCTCCACTGGATGTTTTCATTTCTTTTCTCTCCCATTTTAAACAGCAGTGGGGGGGGGAGGGGGGGCAGTCCTGTGAATAGAGAGAAGAGTTCCGGAGCTCCTGGTAACTGAGATAGAGGAAATTTCCCCCTCAGAGAAGCAAAACTTAATGATTGGAATGCTAGACTAAAATTCAGAGGGAAGGTGGTAGTTCTCAATCTGCCACCCACCAACCCACTACTCACCTTCTTCAAGAAGAGAGTTTAGCTGTATAACTTGACTAAATTGTTTTAAGGATCAAAGAAGTTACATGTTAAATGTTAAAAACTCTTTAAGTATACAATGTTATAGCATTTTAACAATTAGCAATCATGAAACAAGTCAGTGGTTTCCAAACATGATTAAATTTAATGTCTTAACAATTGCATAAGGTCTTTGAGGTTAGGGATACAGAAGATAAAGCTGAATGTTATAATAATAACATTTTTTTAAAAATCAAACTAAAATAAAGACTTGTAAAAAGAAATGTATTTCTTTTATATTCTATTTGTAGAAGCAAGATAGATAACAGAAAAATCATAGTTATGTGATGTGAAACCAACTTCGTGGGTTATACATTTGCTTTTTCCTCTTGTTCATTTGAAAGAAAAGTCCAGAGGTGGTGGCTACAGGGTTACCTTTGCTGCAGAGTTTGCAGGCACAAGCATTCAGGTAAGTAGGAAGGAAATAGCACACATAAGAGGTAAACAGCCAAATCGATTAAAATGTGTTCTTGGTAACTCGTCAATAGAGTGCCATGTGTGCAGGGTGTTTTGGCTTCTTGTAGGAAATTAAAAAAGCACTCACCTCAAGAGCTTGACTATCATCACACAGCCTCAAACTGCTAGTCATTAGTATAATCGCTTTTGCCAAAGAATTGAACATATGCAAGATTGTATCTAGTGTATTTATAATTATTCACATCAAAAAGAGTCCCTGGATGGGTCCAGCTGAGCAGTGTGAGAGAGGGTGCCCAGCTGGGAGGCAGCAGTAGTTTGGATCCTTCTTTTTCAGAGTTAGCATACCCTAGTTGTTTTTGGAAGGGTTTATCATGATTATAGCTTGTTCCTACCTCCAGGACAGGCCCTTCCACAGCCCCCCACTGTGGGGACCTCTAACTGCAATGAGCCATCTGGAGAGGAAAAGCTGGCCCCAACTCCCTCTGGAAGTTGTTAGCGCTGTCCCACATTTGGCATCCAGGGTCTCAGGAGAATTGGCCTCTTCACAGGCTTTCTTCCCATGTCAGGAAGCTGATTGTACTCTTCTCACTACACTGTCAGCTTCTACCAGTTATCAAAATTATAGGGCGAATATCTAAAGCAGACTTGGACATCCCATGGGAAAGGCAGGCTGTTATTCTGAGATTCCTTCTTAACAAGCATGATAACCTTGTGACTAAATTCAGAGGGGGGTAGGGGGAAGCCCCCCTTGTTTGCTTTGTGTCGCTTTTGAAAATAATTTAAAATAGACTATGAATAACAGAACAAGCAAGTGAATATCTCAATATAGTAGTTTGAGACCATGAGTTTGAGAGTTGGAAAGGCTTGTGTGTTACATCATTGACTAGCTCTGTGATCTTAGGAACATTTCCTAATCTCACTGCTCCTCAGCTTTTGCATCTGTAAAAGGTGTGTGTGTATCTGTGTGTGTGTGTCTGTAGATTAAAAGATTCATAGAAGCTACTTGGCACGTATAACTGTTAATTTTAGTGTCAAGATAAAAGATATCAGAGGACTATTGGTGATTCTCTACCATATTCGTTCATAAAAAGAACTTATTTTATGTCCCTGTTAGGTAGAAAACTGCTGTATTAAGTCTTACAGCAAACCTTCTTTCCTTTCAAAGAGATTCCTTCTATTTGGGCGATATGCGACAATATCAGGTTTTATGCGACAAAGGCAGGTTTTAACAGCCATCTTTCATGATTTTTGAACGCAGGACTGTAAAGTATTATAAATGGCCATCTCCTCCAGTCCCTTACACTATGCTTAGATTCCCTCTCTTTACTATCCTTACTGAAGGAAAAATATCAGTCACTCCAAAATAGGACAGCTCTAAATGATAGTCCTTAGAGAAAGTATCAACACTAGGATAGCTGTTTAATGTTTCACTGGATACAAGACCCATTCAAATGCTGGTAATCAGCACCCTGTTCAAAGAGCCTTTGTCAAGGTTGCTAACTTCAAGGTGGACCTTCTTCCCACTGCCTTGTGTCATGACATCTCCTCCCCTTTCCTGAGTGGCAGGATGCCCTCCTCGCCTGCTAACCATCAGGCAATGGGGGAGGTGGTCACATGTAGGACTTGTGCAAAACAAAACCTGCAATGTTACAGCTCCTGCCCACCTTTTTTCCTGCAATGCAGTTCTTATAAAAGACCAAGTTTTATTTTAAATTTTGAGTGCAGGGTCTCGTATTCTCTACAGCACTAACAAGTGATCATACTGCCTGCTTGGGCTTGAACATGAAAACCTCCATTAAGCACTATTTGCTCTTTAGATCAGACAGATTGTTAGAAACATCTTTCTTATACTGAATTCAAGGTTGTTGGAATTCTTTTCTTGTCATATCTCCTGCCGTCCCTCATCTGACCTTTGTGCTCCCACCAAAATGAATTGCTTGAAGTTCCTCACAGCATTATCTGGTCTTGTTTCCCCCTGAATCTCTAATCTTGCCCTCCCTCCCTCTGGATTACCCCTCCTTGCTTCCCTTCCCCTTACCAGGATAATGCTGCCTTATATTTTAAGATTGAGCTCGCGCATGCCTTTCTCCAGGAAGCTATCTATGGCCACCCCAAAGCCACACACACACCCTCATACCAGGTTTGTTCAGCACTCCCCATGCTTCCTCTGACTGTTTCTAGTCTTGCACTCATTTCATTATATTGTAATTATATGCCTGACACCCTGCTTCCATCCTGGGAAACTCCGACATCTTAAGCCATGTCTGATGCCATTTGATATTATGGAATATAGTGCCTGCTACCAAAAAGGCCCTCAAAATCCTTGCTGAAAGAACAAACTGATTTCGTTTTCTTCCTGTAACTGTCATTCATCAATTCTACTTTGATCCCATAGAACTAAAAAGAAGCCTAATTCTTTTCAACTCAAACATATGAGGACAAATGTCATCTCATGTCATGTTTCATGCATTTATTCATTTTTTCATCCATTCAACAAACATTTCATTGATAGCCTTCTATATGAGAAGTGTTATTGTAGATACTGTGGAAAAGAAAAAATAAATGCTGCATAACACCTACCATTGATGAGAATGTGATTTTGAATAGTTTCCCTGGATCTTATCTTTTCCATTTTTAATTCCAGCCCCTGCTCGACCAGCCCCATTGAAAAAATATATTTTAATTGGTAATACAGCCACATGGTTCAAAATAAAAGTTAAATTAACAAGGGTTCATTGAGAAACTCACTCCTACCACTGTCTACTCCATTCTCACTCTGCCTTCTATGTAACCACTTTTATTAACTTCTTTTTTATTATTTTTTGATTCTTTCATGCAAATAATAGCAAAATATGATTATATATTCTTATTTCCTTTGTCCTATTTGTACATAAGGGGATAATGCTATATATACTACTGCACACCTTCATTTTTTGCTTCACAAAATATCCTGAAATTTTATCCCAATTTGTTCACAAAGCACTTCCTCATTCTTCTTCACAACTGCAGAATATTCCATTGTGAGAATATATCACAGTTTATTTAATTAGTGCCCAACTGTGGGCTCTTCCCCCCACCCCAGTTTCAGACATTCCAGAACATTCCAGAATGTTTCAGACACCCCAGTTTCAGAGTCTCCTGGGCTGGATCCAATATTCTCCCTATTCACTAACCATAGGATTAAACTAGCTTTAAAGCAACCACACTACCCTTCCAGCACCAGTAACACACATAAGCTTTGTATCCAGTAAAACTCTAGTCTTTCCCACATGAAATGGCATTAAGTCATTTCTCCTCCATTCTGTACTTTAAATGTCTATTTTAGTATAAAGGGAAATTTTTACATTCATCATCACTAAACCTCATTTTGTTTGTTTCAATTCATCTTGATTCTATTATCAAACATATTAGCTACTCCTCATAGATTGGAACATGCATACATTTGGTGAGTGTGTTTTCTATTTTTATACATATGATTGATCTTCTCTCTCAATCACAATAAATCACTTTCCCTTCATTCCCACAACTTGCCCTTCTTCGTGGGCCCTTGACTTTATGCCTTCCAAGTTTCCTAGTTATATGTTCCCTCAGTTAGTCCTGCTTTCCACACCTTCACTGACCCCTCTCCACTTACATCCTACTCTCGGAATCCTATGCTTCCCTCATATCTCAACTTGTAAAAAATTTTCACTGGACCCTGCTAACATCCTAATTTATCTTCTTCCTTTCACAGGTAAATTTCTCAAATAAATGGTCTGTAATTTCAGTTTCTACTTCCTCTCCTCCTAATCTGGCCATCACGTGACTGAAACATGGACACCAATACCACCAGTCATCCTGAGTCATGTCTCCACCACATCTTCTGCGGATGTTGAAACATCTGGGATCTGGCAACAAGAGGGCCCCTGATGACATCTGGCTGGAGCTCATTAGGAGCTGACTCCTGACCTGTCCTCCTTCTTCATCGCACCTCATTTCCTGTTGTCTTACTCCAGAATCAATTCACTCAATAAATGCTTTCGCATTTGTGGACCTGCTTTAAGGTAACAACAGATTTCTAAACAAATGCAGCAAAACTTTTACCTCCACATCACTCCTTCATCTTTGCATAATATGCTTTTTTTCCTGTGATGTGACTACTGCTTAAAATATTTTAGCACCCTGTCTATGGTGCATTCTTTCATGTAATCCTAGTGGTAGCATTTTTTTTTTCTTGAAGGGTTTGTATAAGTTCATGTTTTAACCAAAAGTTGAAAAGGTGAATATTAATTTGGTTAATGAGGATTTTTTTGGTCAAAAGCAAAGTGTAACTCTAATTAGAGTGATTATAAACTGTGAGACTCTTTTAGAAAGCTATTCTAAAAGAGGAACTAAAATATTGTTTTAATAATGGCAGCATCGTTATTAAAATATGTAGATTTTTAAGGAGACTACCTTGAAGGTCAACATCCTTTTTAATGTATATAGTTCGGTTTGTTCTTTAAAGTCTCTTTACTTACAAAGCCAGAATCATGAAACCACAATTTCCAGCTACCTCAAAGCTACTTTTAGTGGATGCTAGGGAGGTAGACACCGTGGTCTGAGAATTTACTAGACCCAGTAAACCTTGGCTAAGGTAGCTGTCACTGAGAGGTAATGAGGGGGAAGGGAGAATTCTTTGTGCTGGAAGAACCTAGAAGGATCACTAAAAGGGGGAAGGGGGTAGTTTCTAACCCTGCTCCACATATCTTCATTGTGAGATAAGCAACCCAGACAAGTATGGAACAGTTAGGAAAACATTTATCTGTTCTCTTACGGACTTGATATAAAGAGCTGAAATGATGGCCCTGGTCTTCAGTCACGTCGTGAAGGGATTTCACACCATTGTTTTGCTTTACTTGGCTTGTTTGTTTATTTTTTATTTTTTAACTTTTATTCTGGTAGCATATATACAACCTAATATTCCCCCTCTGACCCACCTTCAAATATTTAATTCAGTGGTGTTAATTACATTCACAATGTTGTGCTACCATCACCACCATCCATTACCAAAACTTTTCCTTCATTCTAAATAGAAACTCTGTACAATGTAAGCATTAACTCTCATTCACTAACCATACTCTGGCCACTGGTAAACTATATGCTAACTTCTGATTTTATGAATTTTCTTCCTCTAATTATTTCAAATCAATGAGATCATACACTATTTACCCTTTTTGCCTGGCTTATTTTACTCAATATGATGTCTTCAGGATTATCCATGTTGCCACTTGTATCATTCATTCATCAGTCGATGGACACTCAGGTTGTTTCCATCTTTTGGCAATTGTGAATAATGCTGCTATGAACATTTGTGTGCAAATATCTGTTTGAATCCCTGCTCTCAATTCATTGGGTTGTATACCTAGAAGTGGGTTGACCAGGTCATATGAACTGCCAACTGTCTTGCACAGTGGCTGAGCCATTTTACATTCCCACCAATAATGAATTAGTGTTCCTATTTCTCCACATCATCTCCAAAACTTATAGTTTTCTGATTTTTAATAGTAGTCGCTCTAGGGGTGTGTGAAATGGTATCTCATTGTGGTTTTGATTTGCATTTCCCTAATGGCTACTGATGAGCATTGTTTCATGTGGTTTTTTGGCCTTTTGTATATCTTCTTTGTAGAAATGTCAATTCAAGTCTTCTACCTATATTTTTATTGGTTATTTGTCTTTTTGTGTTGCATTGTAGGATTTATTTATATATATTAGGGAAATTAAACCTTAATGTGATATATGATTTTCATATATTTTCTCCCATTGTATAAGCTGTAATTTTACTTTCTTGATGAAGTCTTTTGATGCACAAAAGTCTTTAATTTTCATGAGGTCCCATTTATCTATTTTTTCTTTTGTGCTTGTACTTTGGGTATAAGTTCTAAAAAACTATTGCCTAATGCAGGCTTATTAAGATGCTTCCCTGTGTTTTCTCCTATGAGCTTTATAGTTCTGGTGCTTATATTTAGATCTTTCATTCATCTTTGGACTTTTTTATATTTTGATTTTTGTATATGGTATGAGGTAGGGGCCCACAATCATTTCTTTGCATTCAGACATCCAGTTTTCCCAGCACCATTTGTTGAAGAGACTATTCTTTCCCAATTGAGTAGCCTTGATATCTTTGTAAAAAATCAGTTGGAAATAAATGTGAGGGATGATTTTTGAATTCTCAGTTCAATTCCATTGGACTATAAATCTTCCCTCGTGCCAGTACCATGCTGTTTTGATTATTGTGGCTTTGTAATTAGTTTTAAGATCAGAACATGTGAAGACTTCCAAATTCATTTTTCTTTAAGAGTTTTGATTATTTGGGAATCCTTACCCTTCCATATAAATTTGATTATTAGTTTTTCCACTTCTTCAAAGAAGGCTATGGGGATTTTGATTGGAATTGGGTTGAGTCTGTAAATCACTTGGGGTATAATTTACCTCTGAACAATACTTAGTCTTCCAATCTATGCACAAGAAATTTTCTTCCATTAATTTAGGTTTTCTCTGATTTCTTTAACCAATATTTTGTAGTTTTCTATGTACAAATCCTTTTACACTTTTGGTTAGATTTATTCTTCAATATTTTATTATTATTTTCTTTTATATATTATAAATGGATTTGTTTTCTTGATTTCTTCTTCAGGAAGTTCATTACTAGTGTATGAAAACACTACTGATTTTGGATATTGATTCCATCTCTCACCACTTTGATGAATTCATTTATTAGCTCTAGGAGCTATGTTGTGGATTTTTCAGGATTTTCTGTATATAGGATTATGTCATCTGAAAATAAGGAAAGTTTTCATTCTTCCTTTCTAATTCTGATGCATTTTATTTCTTTTCCCTGACTAATAACTCTGGCTAGACTTTCCAGTAAAATGTTGAATAACGGTGGAGACTGGGCGTGCTTGTCTTGTTCTTGTTCTTGATCTTGGAGAGAAAGCTTTCAGTCTTTCACCATTAAATATCATGTTACCTGTGGGTTTTTCACATATGCCCTTTATCATGTTGAAGAAGCTTCCTTCTATTCCTAGTTTTGTAAGAGTTTTATTAAGAAGGGGCACTGGAATGTGGGGATAATGGATTTGTCCTGCATGACATTGCAGTGCCAGATACAGGTTATTGTATATTTTGTCATAACTTACAAAATTGTGCAGGACAAAGTATAAACTATAATGTAAACTGTAGTCCATGTTTTGTAGCAATGCTTCAACATGTATTCATCAATTGTAACAAACGTATCACACTAATGAAGGATATTGTTATTGTGGGAAAGTATGGGAGGGGAAGGGAGTGGATTATATAGGAATCCCTTATATTTTTATGTAACATTATTGTAATCTAAGGTTTCTTTAAAAATTAAAAAAATAATTATAAAAAAAGAAATAAAAGTCATCCAAATTTGAAAAAAAAAATAATTGTGAGAACACAAAAATATAGTCACACAGGGAAGCGGATATAGCTCAGGTGACTGAGCTCCTGCCTACCACATGGGAGATCCAGGGTTCAGTTCCCAGTGCCTCCTAAAGAAGACAGTGAGCTGGCATGATGGGCAGGCATGGCAAGCTGACACAACAAGATGACACAAAAAGAGACACAGGAAGATAAAACATAATGAGAGACACAACAAAGCAGGGAACAGTGGTGGCTCAAGTGATTAGGTGCTTCCCTCCCACATCAGAGGTCCCAGAACCAGTTCCCGGTGCCTCCTAAAAGACACAGCACACAGCAAGTGCAAACAACAAGGGAGTAGGGAGAAATAAATAAATAAATAAATAAATAAATAAATAAATAAATAATACAAAACAAAATAAATAAAAATATAGTCACATAATAAACAATTAATTAAAAAAATAAAGAAGGGGCACTGGATTTTGTCAAATGCCTTTTCTGCATCAATTGAGATGATGATGTGTTTTTTTATTCCTCTTCATTCTGTTAATGTGGTGTATTACATCAATTGATTTTTTATGTTTAAACACCCTTGCATAACTTGGATAAATCTCACTTGATCATGATATATCATTCTTTTAATGTGTTGTTGAATTCAGCTTGCTAATAATTTGTTGGCAGTTTTTGAATCTATATTCATAAGATGTGAAATTTCTTGTGGTATTTTATTTGCCTTTGGTTTGAGGGTGATGTTGGCCTCACAGAACGAGTTAAGAATTGTTCTCTCTTCTTCAATTTTTTGAAAGAATTTGTGCAGGATTGTTGTTAATTCTTCTGGGAATATTTGGTAAAATTCTCCTATGAAACCATCGGCTCCTGGTTTTTCTTTGTTGAGCAGTTTATGATTAGTGACTCAATCTCTTTACTAGTTATGGATTTAATGATATTTCTATTTCTTCCTGGATCAGTGTAGGTAGTTTGGATGCTAGGAATTTTTCCATTTCATCTATGTTATCTAATTTGTTGAAGTACACTTGTTCATAGTATCCTTTTCTAATCCTTTTTATTTCTGTGATGTTGGGAATAATATCTTCCTTTACATTTCTGCTTTTATTTGTTTTGTCTATTTTTTCTTTGTCAGTTTAGCTATAGGTTTGTCTATTTTATTTGATCTTTTCAAGAATCAATTTTTGGTTTTGTTTATTTTCTCTATTATTTTTCTAATTCTCTATTTCATTAATCTCTACTCCAATCTTTGTTATTCCCTTCCTTCCACTCACTATGGGTTTAATTTGCTCCTCTTTTTCTGTATTCTCCAGCTTTGAGTTTAGTTTGTGATTTGAGATCTTACTCTTTTTGTAATGTAAGAATTTAGTTCTGTAAATTTCCCTCCCAGCACTGCCTTTGCTGCATCCCGTAAGTTTTGGCATGTTGTAGTTTCATTTTCATTCACCTCAAGATATTTCTAATTTCACTTGTCATTTCTTCTTTGACCCTTGATTGTTTATATTGTTTAATTTCCACATATTTGTGAATTTTTATTTATTCCCTTTGTTATTGATTTCTAGCTCCATTCCTTTGTGATCAGAGGCAGTTCATTGAATGATTTCAATGTTTTTTAATTTATTGAGTCTTGTTTTGTGGCCTAATACATGGTCTGTCTTAGGGAATGATACATGTGCAGTAGAAAAGAATGTGTATGTGTATTCTGTTGCTTGCTTTAGTTTGTCTTAATTTTCAATTAGGGGAACTGAGGTGGCACAGGTGGTAGGATGCCTCTCTCCCGCATCGGAGGTTCCCAGGATCAAATCCCAATAAAGACAGAAGGATGAGAACAGAGGGCAGGAAACAAACACAGAGAATTGCCCAGCAAATGGACACAAAAACAGCAAAAACAGGAGGAGGGGGGGAATGGATAAAAGTAAATAAACAAATAAATCTTAAAAAAAAAAAATTTTTTTTAAAATTTTTCAATTAGATGTGCACATTTAAAATTCATTTTTTTTTCTTTTTATAAATATGGATTTCTGCCTCCTGACATAAATCAGATTGTATGCAACACTAGAGCCTTGTCTCATGTGGTAACTAAAAGGAAGACAGTCTCCCTATGATAATGGCCCTTGCACTGTCTTGATTTGCAAGCCTGGTCCCTGCATCCACTGGAATTTGGGTTTAAATTGGATCGCCTTTGAGAACCAATGTGTGTCCTTTGGAGAAGGTTATGTGGATATGTATGTGTGTGTGTGTGTGTGTGTGTTCTACAGTAATTATGTTAGACAATGAGGAAAACCAAGAGGTATATGCATAATTTACACTAGCATGGAGTCCTCAAAGGATGGCTGAAATCGGGGTGTACAATGCCACCCCATTGAGTTATGGAGGAACTCTTGGAATACCAAGATACCTTCTCCTATTCCCTGATTCTCTGATGTGCAGGGAGTACAAAAAGCCACCCCACACTGTCTTACTGGAAATCCAATGCATTCTTATAGACTGAATTATGCAGACAAAGGAACATGTGATGCTGGGAAAAGGGACTGGATCATGAGGCAGAACAATAAATCCTGAGCTTTTGCATTGATTGAAACAGAAGTGTTCTGAAAGTGAGTAAATACCCTAGGAGATTGGTTACTATGCATTTTTTTTTAACATTGATTTCTCAATCCTTAATTTTAGACATTTATTGGCTGTTTCTTAATGACAAGTGGCATAAGTGAAGATTAAGCACTGAGACAGAGCAACGTTGGGCTAATGGGGAAAAAATTCAAAGACCATTACAAAAGTGGTGAATTTTTTCATGTACTGAATCAATTAATGAATGGTTTCTACCTACTTAGATGCCTGGGTTCCTCCAACACGTCCTTCCACCACTCACTTAGAGTAGCCAGGTGACCTTACATGAATTTCATTTTGAACTCCAGTAGACTCTAAGCTCCTTTAGGGAGAAAAAGCATATAATATTCTTCTACTCTCATGGCCCTTAAAACAGAATTTTCACATAATAATAGCTTAATAAATATGTATTAAATGGATTTGATTTCCTTCCATATATTCTTCATAGTCAAATACAACATTCAAATTAACAAAAGGGCTGCTGAGTAAAGAAAATGAAATTGTGATAGATAAATCATTTTAAAAAGTCAAACCACCATATCCTGTGGTTATTTAAGTCAGCAAGGTAGATGGGAAGTGGCCAATTCTCATGTTTTAAAAGTGTGCTTAGTCTCAGGTGTATAATCCCCTTGTTATACACACTAATTGACTTTTCCAAAGAGTAGATTCCTAAATTAACACATTTTCCCACACAATTAACATGTTCACCTAACTTATACTTGAGGGCGACATTAAACGTGGAATTTCTAATTCCTCCATGTCCCAGAAAATCAGGGACAGAAAACTGGTATTGAGAATGGGAGATTAAGGGCAGAGGGAACAGAGTGAGATGGCAAGGCAATCTTATGTGTTCTTTGTGCCAGAATGTGAGGCTGTCGGTGGTTTTTGAGAAGGAAATAACGTTATGAATTGATTTTCTAGGAAGAAATAATTGGGCAACTTCTTCAGACCCTCTCCTTCTAAGCAGGGGGGCACTAGGAGGTGGCCACAGTGATCCAGGTGGGAGGAAATTGGGTCAAGGCATTAGGGCAGGGATTCTTAACTTTTTTTGTTCCATGGACCCCTTTGCCAGTCAGGTGACAACCATGGACCCCTTACTAAGTCCACACTATACTATGTATTATTTAATAAATATATCACACCTGCACCAACATGTCCTCACAAGAATAATGTTTTATTGAATTTCAATTCAAGCTCACGGACCCATTGTTAAGAACCCCTGCATTGGCATATTGCAGAATGGAAAGACTGTGGCATATGTAAGATATGTTTTGAAAAGAAAATTGACAAAACTTATCATCCCCTTAACATGCCTGATAAAGAAGATAAGAGAAATGGGAAAAAATAATCAAGTACAATATCAAAGTTTCTACCCTGTATGACTGAGCTATGGGTGCTAAGGAAGTCACGGGCACCTGTCAAGCGGCCATCGCCTAGAGCTCACAAACACATGGGAAGTGTCATCCTCAGGGCTCCCGCTCCACTCACCTCCATTTCTATTGTGGGCCATTCCACAATGTGGGGGAGACGTTAAGTCTAATGGAAAGACAAGCCCAGACTTTAAACCTGGGAACAAGCAACCCCAGATGCTTATCAGAAGAGAAAACCTCAGTCACAGAGCCCTTCCCCTCAAATTGGATCAAAACCACACTCAGACAGTACCGTTTTATCTCTTACCTGGTGCAGAGTGAGGCATGTAGAGCTGCCATCTGTCAGGTGACTGGCCATGGTGGGACTTCTTCCCCTGCTCTTTTGGGCTCCTGGTGCTATATAAGTGATAAGGAGATTATTTGCTCTTTCTGGACTCTATTCTGTGCAAGTAATAATGGGATCATTTGCTAAAAGTTTCCAATGTGCCATGAACCCATGTTTCCACAGCACACTGTTGTGGCAACTCACTCTACAAAGGGGCTCCTGCTGATAGAAATAAGACTGATACAATTTGAAATAACAACTTGACCTTGGAGCTGCCAAATCTGTGAATGACAGTAGGACATATCTTATTTCTGCTCTATAAAATGGAGAAAATTACTTCTACTTTAAAGATTTAATGAAGATTAAATGATATAATATTTATAAAGTATGTAAAACAGTGTCTGGCATATGGCAAGCAATAAGCCTCTGCTCAACATATAAATGCATATCTATACACAGTTTCCAATATAAGAAGAGAATTTAAATACAAAATCTTCAACTCATCAGTTAAGTATCAGTGAGCTCTTTACTGCTTCAGGCCTTTTGTATTTGCTGTTTTTTCCTCCTGAGATGACCTTTCCTCTCTTTCAAATGGCTAGCTTATTTCCAACTATTCAGGTTTTACTTCATGTGTCACCCCTCAGAAGCAGATTTCCATGTCTAATTTAGTTCAGCCTCAAAATCCCCACATCTGTTTGTCTTTTACTCCATCCTACTCCTATCATAAAACTTACCGCATATTGTAATAATTGTTTTCATTTATTAGTTTGCTAGTTTATTTACTATCCCCACACACATATATATACACACACACTAGGATACCACACTAGGATTTAATCACCACAGTGTCTATTTTCATCACCACTGAGTGTCCAGCACTTAACTGGCATCTGGTACCCAATAGGAACCTGCCTCTGTTGGGATCTGGAAGTGAAATGGATGGCACACCCAAGGGGGTTTAACTAAAAATAATGAGGGCCTATTTGCAAAGGTGTGGGCAGGACTGAGGTACACAAAAGGGGATAAAAAAACCCATAGGATAGCAACAGAGGGCAGCTGCACTCAACTCTGGATATAAAAGGGTAATAGGAGGCAGTAGTGTTACCTGAGGCCCATGAGAGCTGGAGTGAGAGAAGAGGCACCACCAACAAGGTCTAAAGCCAGAACTGTGGTGAATCAGTGAACGAGAAGGAAGAGAAGTTACCACCCCATGCACTTTCTCCCACCTTGTCATGGACTGACGCCAAGAAGAAACCAGAGGGCAAGGAAGCCAGAGCGATGCATCCATGGAGCCTAGCCTCCCAAGGCACAGAGCAGGGCAGAGAAAAATCTCAGGGCAAGCAGAGAGTCACCAACACAGTTCTCAATGGATGCTTTTTGGTATTGTTCAACCTACATACAGGTGGCATGTCAAGGCAAAGGAGTGGTTAAGAACTCTAGCACAAGCGTATTTAGAGGTGGACAGAAAATCAAGGAGCAAATCTTAAGTAATGCCCACATTTAAGGAAAGAGAAAAGAAAGTTGAAAAGAAAGTATATGATATTTGCTGAGGACCACTGCATTTTTCCATTGCTATTTTTCATGTGCTGATTCTATAATTTCACTAATGAATATTATTAATGACCAATTTCCCTATTCCCAGATTTTGATTGTGACATATTTTCCATCTATTTTGAGGTTTATGATGTTCATTCAATTTTATTAGAGTGTAGAATTCTACCTTTGAGAGTCCAATGGTATGAAAAAAAAATATTTTAAAAAATCAGAAATAAGAAGGAAAAAAATCAATTGATTGCAATCAACATATCACTAAGCAAATTGCTCTCACTAACTTTAGAGGCTAACTAGGAAAAGAATTAGTAGGTATCAAGATGTGCTGCTTTATCAGAGAAGTCAGTAAAGAAGGAGAGTGAAAAGTCAAAAAAAAAAAAAAAAAAAAAACATAAACCAGAGAAGGAGGTCAAATTGTAACTTGTGGATTTTAGAGACACTTCCTAATTTGCAGTTGGAGTAAACTATACATCGAGTTTTCTAAGGGAATTGTCCCCATAAAGTACAAGTCCTATATAAAGTACAATACCTATATATAGATAATTAGAATATTTTCAAAGGTTTGGAGATCCATAACCTAATAGATAATTTAAGTTTCATGGCAAGAAGAGGTCTCATACAGATTTTAAAGTTTTGATTTACTGATCAGATGTTTAAAAACAGAGATTTTGTTGTAGTTGTTGTTTTACAGATGCAGAATCACTACAATGGAAAAAACTCACATAGCTCTTCACAGAAGAACTAGTGAAATGCTTGTCCAGGCATTGGCGAGATTCATGTTTTCTCTTTAAAAGGACCTACAAGTGCCCACAGAGCCCTGTGGACTAATATGATAGTGTAAGTTTGAAAAGGGACATTTTTTTGCAAAAATATTTAAACATAAGTACTTCAATTATTTCATATGAGTTCTTTTTGAAATGTCTTTATAAATATTGTAGGATGGTAAAGCATTTAGTAATCTCTATCTAAATAAAAAATAGGGTTGCCAACTTTCTGTTGTTTAGGGAAGTGGAGACAAGCGTCCTTGGAATTCGGGTTAAGGAAAAGCTCAGCCACACAGCTATGTCACTAGACAATCAGAGAATCTTTTAGAACTTTAAAGATTAACGACATACTCATAAGCACTTTATCTTCCTTTTCACCTTTATACCCTCATAATATTGCCATTCTGGTTAAGGAAACTTTGAGATTCAGGCAGGAATACTGGTGAAAGGGTAAGTCAATCCTTAGAATGTGGAGCAGAGACTTGGTCTGTTTTGTTATCCTCATTATCCCCAGGACTTAGACAATCCCTGGCACATAATTAACACTCAATAAATAGTACGTGAATGAAATGAATGAACAAATGAATGAATGATCACTTTCACTTGATCTAAAATATGTATCTCGAGAATGGAAAAAAACACTGAAGAGTCAATCATCCTTGATTGAAGACCAGCCTAAGGGTGGCTGACTTCGATTATGAGGATAAATTTGTTTGACCTAGAAGTTTCCCTTTTGATTCAGAGAGCTCTTCTAGTAGAACCAGCCCAGAGTGTAGAACCTCCTGAGTCTAGGATTCAACAGAGCATTTCCTCTCCTGACATTCAAGTCTCTTTGGATTATTAAGTCACAAACCTGACAAACTGTCAGCAGATATACCAGGCTTCAATGAATCTTAAGAATATGTAGCAATTTTTGTTCTTATCATGGATGTCATGGATGGAAATAGAAACTGAGAAAAGTTCTTTTTTCCATCTAGTTTAGGTAAGTGAGATAATCTGTCTCCATTCTAACAGTTGTCTATAATGACCCCAACTGCAGCTAACTTCTCCTTTGATTTAACATTGCAAGAAGGAGATGGGGATGAAGAATCCTTGTAAAATTCAGTCCTGAAGGGAAAAAAATAATCCATTTGTTTTATGTATCTTAAATATTCTAATAAATGAATCAAGAACCCTAGCGTGTACTTCTCTGTTGAAAGCTTTCAGGAAAAGATTCAACAAGACCCGATGTTGTAGATGGTGAATGCAGACCGTCTTTTGACTTGGCATTCAGGCTGCATTCTTGACATTCACTTATGGTGCCAACTGCACAGACCTATTAACCAGAGGCAGAAAGTTGCATCATTTTGCCACTATGCACCAGGTGACCTGGACATAAACAAACTGTACCACTTCTGGTAACTCCTTAGGAAAAAGTTTAACTTGTCTTCTGCTGAGAAGCAAAAGCCATGATTTTGTCCGGGAGGTCTTAGCAGGTCTTACTCATTTCTTTATTCATATAAATAGCATGTCTTGGTTACCAACCATGTGCCAGGCACTATACTAAGAGTTGGCCATACTTGATGCAAAGCTGACCTTTTTAGGGCAAGGAGATCATTTTCAACTGCAAGGGGGTTATGTTTAGAGCATGAGCTGGATCCAACTTAGAATCTTTGGAACCTTCTGTGTGCCGGGCATTTCCACATTCATAATTCTATGTAATACCCATATGTTAGACATTTTTAAAAATGAGATTTAGAGTGACTAATTGGAAGTCCAAGTTAGGGAACAAAGCTGGGGCTCAAACACAGCCCTCCTCCTCCACATATGCATTCTCTCTACCAAACCCTTCTGTGCTGCATTTGCTACCCAGGAAGCAGCTCCCCTAAACCAGTGCTTTGTATACATAATGCCAGACTTAAAGGGAAAACCTGAGGCAAATGAAGATATTTTATGGGGATGAAGAAATTCCAAAGTTCTCTAAAGAAAGTGACAACATTTTTAATAGGAGTAAAATACAAAGAATAAGCATAGTTACTTGAGAAATGTGACAAATAAAGGTAGAATAATATAGATTAACAAAACCTAACTGTGAACTAATCAGAAACTTTGATTGACTAAATAATAGATCAAAAACTAATGATGTAAAACCAAGTTTTTTCATGTACTATAAGAAATGGGTCATAGATTTAAAATCCTACTAGACTTTCACCGACAAAGTTCTTCTGAGCTCAACTAAACTCAAAGTCCAATATTTTTTCAGGTTAGATTTTCAGAACCTTGGCTTAGTGCCCTCCAAAACCTCATGTGTTAACATCCTCTCCCAATTCTCTCCAACCCTCCCATCGGATTTCACTGTCTGTACCTGAATCCTCATAACGGCCCATGCACATCTGTGTAATAGTATTAGCCACTATATTGCAGTCAGTGGTTCCTTGTCTGTCTTCCCCACTGATTATGGTCTTGAAGGATAGAGACTGAATTTTCACATTTAACATTTATTGAGTGCCTAGCCATGTACCAGGCATTGTTCAAAGTGCTTGACTCACTTATCTCTTAAAATAACTCCCTGAGCTAGGTAATAGGCCCACGTTACAGACCAGAAAACATGTAAGAGATGTTAAGTGTTATGCCCAAAGCTGACAACTAGTAATGCAAACCTGGGCTTCAAATTCAATCAGTCTAACTCTAAAGCTTTACTACTTACCCACACTGGGTTTCCTCTATTATTCATATTTTTCTTCCCAGACCCTAACTCAGTCCCTAGCACAGAGCAGATGCTTAATTAAGAGTTGCACCGATGGTTGAATGAAAACACAAAGCAGCTCCACCACCACCACTCACTCACCTTCTTGTATCTCAACCTTTGTGAAAGGAAATTTACTGCCCAGACTCAAATTAAATTAGATTTCTTTCCTTAGCTACACCCTGACTAACTTATGAAGGGAGACAGCTCAGAAATCCATTATGTGGCAAGGGAATATCAGTTTGGAACTAAGATCTCCACACATAGCACACTAAGTAGTATTTGAGAGTTGGCAGTATTTGAAAACACCTACATAGATCCAAATGTCTCAAGACCTTCATGAAATATTCGTGGCTTTGTGTTCATGAAACCTCATTGCAATTCATAAATACTAACAGTAATATTTTACCAAGAGCAAAGAAAAAAAAATGCTTATAGAATTAAGTGATTTGATTTGGCACAGGTCTGTCAGTAAATCTCTGGCTAAGACTGAAATAGATGCTATAAATCTAACTATGTAATCTCAAGAGGGAAGAACTAGTTGGTTCCCACTAGCTTACCATCTCTCAGCTTAACTACATTTTTTTCTTACTCCTTTTTCTTTTTTTCCCTGTGACCTCATTTCCACCCTCTGCCAAACAAAGGAAGCATGAAGTAGAGGAAATGGGACAAATCCAATGAAGACCATAAAGTATGTAATTTCTAAATTCCACCCTTTCCCTTTCTGCTACCCTCATATTTCCCTGCATGGTTATAACGATATTCCTACAAGCTTGCTCTGTAGGTAACCTAAGTCTTCTCCTAAATGGATCCAAAGGCAAATTTTTCTCTTAGCCTGCAGCTTGTCAGAACCATACTAGGATTCTAATCTTCCATATTTTCTCATCCATATTGCCCCCGGAAACAATAAGACCAATAAGTTATTAAGTCGACCTGTCCATTGGCATTTTCCCAGCATTAGCCAAACAGTGCCACTTTCTTAAAACGTTCTCAGTGTGAGGGCACACAACGTAAGGAACTGCCACAATTTAGCCAAATTCAAAAATGAAAGAGAACATATGATTGCATCATTTATGGAGGAAAAAGTGTATGAATTAGTCACATCAATATTATTCACATCACTAGAAGTCTGTTTATAATAATAGAACAGACCTGGAGAACACAATTCTTCTCTAAGCAACCAGATGAATTTATACTCATAATGTAAAGTAGATAATAAAGTACAGATCAACTGGTTTTCTGATCCACCAAAAAATATTAATGTGATTTAGAAAGCCTTAAAGTGTTAACACGAAATCCATATTTGACATATTAAAATATTTAAATGTTATGCTGAAAATGCATTAAGGATTTAATGGAAGAAAATAAACATATTCTAAGGTTCCAAATTAAGTAGAGATAATGCCATAAACAACATATCATTTTCACTGTTTCCTGAACTAAAAGTTCTAAGGCACAGTGGGGGGGGGGGGAATTGTGCGATTTTTCAATGGTATAGTAATAATTTGACTCTCCTGTGATCAAAAAAGTGAACTATGATTAGTTGTCAGTTTTGTGAGTAAGTATTGAAAATGTTTTACTTTTTGTATTAATAACAATCCAAACGCCTGTAATTTTTAAAAATTAATTTCATAGAAGTCTATTCGTACTTCTTTGTTAAAGGAGTGAATAGGCAAAGAAAGCAGGCAAAGATATATAAAAAGCATTTCAATGCTTATGAAATATAATTGAGCAAGTGGGAAGATATTCAGTGTGCATTATAAAATGCATATAAAATAATAGCTGAAATATTAGAATCCATATATCAAAAAGGGACATTCATGAGGACTGTGTGTTATTAACTCTTCTTTGGTGGGGAGCACTCAATGTTATTTTAATCATTAGAATTTTGTGAAAAATGAGCTATGTAAATTTGCATTTCTCTAAAACCATGGTACAATACATTGTAATCTAAAATCAATGTCTCTACTTCAGGACTGAGCACAGGTACATAAAATCAGTATTTTTTTTTTACACGAATATCTTAGTCGGCAGTTTGATGTAATGATGAATTCCGAAAAAATACATATTGGATTACGCTTGTAAACTGGTCTATTAATCTGGGCATGATTAAGTTATGATTAGGGCGTTAACTGGGCCACGTCAGTAGGGCGTTCGGCCCCACCCCTTGATGGGTGGGGGAATCAAATATAAAAGGCAAGGCAAAGGACAGAGGGCGCAGTTCTGATGTTGGAGTTTTGATGTTGGAGCCGGGGAGGCGAGCAGATGGAGGCGCTTGGTCATGAGGAAGGAGAGAAGGTCCCGGGATAGAGACGAGCTATTCGCCTGAGAGTTCACAGCTGGCCTTGTGGAGATAAGCAAAGCCTAGAGAGCCTCATAGTCTACAGCTGACCTTGTGGAGGAACCAGAGGAGCTGAGCCCGGAGAGAAATGCAGCCCCGAGAAGAGAGGAACCCCAGAAGCCTGAACCCTGGCAAACATCGGCAGCTGTCTTGCTCCAATACGTGCCAATGGACTTTGGTAAGGAAAGAAACTTAAGCTTTATGGCCTGGTAACTGTGGACTTCTACCCCAAATAAATACCCTTTATAAAGACCCACCTATTTCTGGAATTTTGCATCAGCACCCCTTTGGCTAACTAATACAATGAACTAAATAATATATGAAGATTTTGAACAATTTTGAGGTCCTTTTCTTTTTTATTCTACTCATAAGCTCATTAGCAGCAATCTGGGCCCCCATCTGCTGGTCAAATAAAGAAGTCAGGAAATTAATTAATCCTGTGGCTCTGGTTTTTGCAATTACTTGATGCTGGCACCCATCCCCATTTGCACAACATTGCACACCTTGCATGCTATATGACAGTAACTTTATTGTGCAGCCACAAAATCAAATCTTGAATTTTATCTTTGCTATTCTCTAAATTAATCGCTGTAAGTTTCTCTAAGAAAAAAGGAATTAATTTATCTCCTAATTTATGCTGTGTCTTTTCTTGAAGATTTACAAGTAAATCTTCAGGGATTTAAAGAGTCTATGAGGCAGTTTCATTTGAGGAAAATATCTCTCAAATGACTGGATATCCTTTGTTTTTTTGTTATTTTGGCTTCTGAATTTTCATTCTAAAAAAAGGGGAAGAACAGAGAGCCTAACCACATGATCTCCAAAGTTCCTTTCAGCTCCAAAATTCTGTGGTTCTATGACAATAGACTGATGAAGATAATGCCCAAGAAAGATTTCATTGCAAAATCGCTGTCTGACCCAGGTCCTAACACTTAGGGTTTGAACGAAGGATAATTTAAAGCCATATAAGAACGTTTATGTATTATTCATAAGCCGATTAACCAGATAAAGGAAGAAACATTTCTTCTAAGACTTTGATGATATGTTTTCTTAAAATAGTCAGGCTTTTCTGTTTTCATTTTCCTTTATTTTTCCCTTTTATTCTTTGTTATAATTATATACTTTGGAATGGTTCAAATGTCTTTCCCTTGAGAAATTAAAACTCAGCCTTCTTATCACCTCCTTGACACTATTTTAACATACTATTAAGTGGATTTCATAAATCATCTGCAATGGGACACGTTGTTTCATTTTGAGCAATTAGATCTGACATATATATTCAAGAAAAATGAATAGATATTTTACTCGGAATTACTTGAAATTTACCTTCCTTTTTAATTCTCTAATCCAGATTCAAAGTATTCTTCTTTTTTTAAAAAAGCAGCCTACATGCTAACAGAATCTTAACAAACTAAATCTATCTTAGGGAAGCTGGTTAAGAGAATTTCACTGTGAAATTTTCATTAAAATAAAATAAACATTCCTAGAATAAGTGATGTAGCAGGGGGGTTTTTTTTTTGTTTGTTTTGGGGGAGTGGTTTTTTTCACACTTTTTTTTTTTTTAATTAGAGTGTTTGTGGGTTACAGAATCATGCATAAAATATAGCCTTCCCATCTACCACCCTGGTAACCTATAACCTACATTCTGACTCTATGATTTGCTCATTATAATTGTCATAGCAATGAGATTATACAATATTTGTCCTCATGCCTTATTTCACTTAGCATGATGTCTTCAAGTTTCATCCAGGTTGCTGCATGTATCCAAATTTCATTCCTTTTTACAGCTAGATTATATTCCATTTAGTGTATATACCATATTTTGCTCATCCATTTAGCTGTTGATGGATACTCATATTGCTTCCATCTTTTGGCAAATGTAAATAATGCTGCTGTGAACATTAGTGTGCAAATATCTGTTAGAGTCCCTGCTTTTCATTCTTTGGAGAATATACTTAGAAGTGGGATGTCCAGTCATATGGTCATTCTACACAACCATCTGAGGAACAACCACATATCTTCCAAAGCGGCTACACCAGTTTACTTTACCACCAACAATGAATTAGTTTTCCTATTATCCTCATTCTCTCCAACACTTGCAATTTTCTGTTATTTGATGATAGTGGGTGTGAAATAGTATCCCATGTGGTTTTCATTTGCATTTCTGTAATGGCTAATGATGTTAAGCATCTTCTCATGATTTTTGGCCATTTGTATATATTCTTTGGAAAAATGCCTATTCTAGTCTTTTACCAATTTTAAAATTGAGTTATTTGTACTTTTGTCACTGAGTGAAATGATTTCTCTTTTTATTCTGGATATTAAACCTGTATTGGGTATGTAGTTTTAATATTTTCTCCCACTGTGTAGGTTGTCATTTTACCTCATGCTGAAAGTGTTTTGATGTTCAAATCTTTTAAATTTTGATGAGGACCCATTTGTATATTTTTTTCTTTTGTTGCTTTTACTTTAGGTATATGGTCTAAGAAACCAAAGCCTAACAAAAGGTTGTGAGATACTTTCCTACATTTTCTTCTAGTAGTTTTATACTTCTGGCTCTTGTACTTAGGTTTTTGTTCAATTTTTAGTTGAATTTTGTATAAGATGCTAGGTAGTGGTTCACTTTAAGTATTTATAGCTGAAGATACAGTTTTCCCCATACCATTTAATGAAGAAACTATTCTTTCCCAATTGAGTGACTTTTGCCTCCTTGTAAAAATTCAGTTGGACATAAATGTGAGGGTTGATTGTGGTCTCTCAATTCAATTCCATTGATCTATAAGTATGTTCTTATACCAGTATCATGCTGTTTTGATTACTATGGCTTTGCAATATGTTTTAAGATCAGGACATGTGAGTCCTCCAACTTCATTCCTCTTTTTCAAAATATCTTTGAATTTTCGGTGACTCTTATCCTTCCACATAAATTTGATGACTGGCTTTTCCATTTCTGCAGAGAAGGCTGTTGGAATTTTGACTGGGATTGTTTTGAGTCTGTAAATCACTTTATAGAGAATTGACATCTTAACAATATTTAGACTTCCAATCAATGAATAAGGAATGTCCTTCCACTTATTTAGGTCTTTGATTTGATTTCTTTTAGCAATGTTTTGTAAAGGACTTCTGAGTACAAATTCTTTACATTCTTGGTTAGATTTATTCCTAGTTATTTGATGCTTTTAGTTGCTATTGTAAATGGAATTTTTCTCTTGGTATCTTCTTCAAATTGTTTTTAAAAGTGTATAGAAATATTACTAATTTTGGGGTATTGATCCTGTACCGCCCCCCCTCCCCCACTTTGCTGAATTCATTTATTAACTCTAGTAACTTTGTTGTGGATTTTGCAGGATTTTCTGCATATAGGATCAAGTCATCTGAAAATAGGGAATGTTTTAATTCTTTCTTTACAATTTGGGTGTCATTTGCTTCTTTTTCTTGCCTAATTGCTCTGGCTAGAACTTCCAGTACAATGTCAAGTAACAGTGGTAACAGTGGACATCCTTCTCTTGTTCCTGATCTTAGAGAAAAAGCTTTTAGTCTTTCACCATTCAGTGAGATGGCTGTGGGTTTTTCATATATGCCCTTACTTATGTCGAAGATATTTACTCCTATTCCTAGATTTCTAGATGTTTTTATCAAGAAGATGGGCTGGATTTTGTCAAATGCCTCTTTAGCTACAATTGGGATGATTGTGTGGTTGTTTCCTTCATTCTGCTAAAGTGGTAAATTCCAGTACTTGATTTTCTTATGTTGAACCACTCTTGCATACCTGGGTAAATACCACTTGATCATGGTGTATAATTCTTTTAATATGCTGTTAGAATTGGTTTGCTAGTATTTCATTGAGGATTTTTACATCTATAGTCATAAGAGATATTGATCTGTAATTTTCTTTTCTTGTGGCATCTTTATCTCTGTTTGGTATTAGGGTGTTTTTGCCTCATAGAATGAGTTATGAAGTATTCCCTCCTCTTCAATTTTTTGGAAGTGTTTGAGCAGGATTGTTGTTAATTCTTCTTGGACTCTCTGGTAAAATTCCCCTGTGAAGACATCTGCTCCTGGTTTTTCTTTGTTGGCAGGTTTTTAATTACTGCTTAAATATCTTTACTAGTTATGAGTATGTTGAGATTTTCTGTTGCTTGTTGAGTCAGTGTAAGTAGTTTGTGTATTTCTAGGAATTTATCCATTTCATTAAGGTTATCTAACTTTGAGGCATACAGTCCTTTCTATTGTGCAGCGTCCTTTCTATTTCAGTGTGGATAATAGTAAAGTCCCCATTTCATTTTTTTTAATTAGTTATTTGTGTCCTCACTCATTTTTTCTTAGTCAGTCTAGCTAAATTTATTGATCAATTTTATTGATCTTCTCAAAGAATCAAGTTATGTTGGTTTTGTTGATTCTCATTATTTTTTAACCCCTATTTCATTTATCTCTGCTTGAATCTTTCTTTCTTTCTGGTTGCGTTGGGTTTCTTCTTTTTTCTAGTTCTTCCAGTTTTGAGGTTATGTCTCTGATTTGAAATCTTTCTCCTTTTTTAATATGAGCATTTAGAGCTATAAATTTCCCTCTCAGCACTGCTTTTGCTGCAGCCCGTACTTTTTCTTACGTTGTGTTTTCATGTTCATTTGCCTCAAGTTATTTCTTAATTTTCCCTGTGATTTCTTCTTTGATCTATGACTGATTATGGGCAAGTTGTTTAACATCCACATATTTGTGAATATTCCATTTCTCCCTCTATTATTGATTTTTTGGCTCCATTGCACTGTGGTAAAAAAAAAAAATGCATTGTATGATTTCAATATTTTTTTAATTTATTGAGACTTGTTTTGTACCTAAGATATGGTCTATCCTAGAGAATGATCCATGGGCACTCAAGAAGAAGGTGTATTCTGTTGTTGGGTGAATTTGTTCTATAAATTTGTTAGGTCTGGTTTGTTTAGAGTATCATTTAAGTTTTATATTTCCTTTTTGATTTTCTGTCCAATACGTTCTATAATTTATTGAAAGTGGTCATTAACCATCTATTTTCCATTCAAATATGTCAGTCTTTGCTTCATATATTTTGGGGCTCCAATTTTATATACATAATTTTTATGTCTTCTGGTTGAATTGACCACTTTATCAGTACATAATGACCATCTTTATCTCTCATTAGAGCTTTTGACTTAAAGTCTATTTTATCTGGTATCAGTTGCTACCTCAGCTCTCTTTTAGTTACTATTTGCATTGCATATTTTTTCCATCCTTTTACTTTCAACCTATATTATGACATTGAATTTAAGGAAAGTCTATTTTAAACAGCATAAAGTTGGGTCATGCTTTTTTACACATTCTGCCAATCTCTGACTTTTTTGACTGGAGAGTTTAATACATTTATAATTAAGTCACTTCTAAATGAAGGCTTTTCTGCTGCTTGTTGCTGTTTGATCTCTGTATATCTTTTTTTTTTTTTTTTTAAAGATTTTATTTATTTATTCATTTATCCCCCCCTTACTGCTTGTGCTCGCTGGGTCAGCTAACCACGCCATGCGGGCGGGCCTGCCTTCACCAGGAGGCCCCGGGAACCGAACCTGGGGCCTCCCATATGGTAAACGGGAGCCTTACTGATTGAGCCACAGCCGCTTCCTTATACCTTTTGTGTACCTCAATTCTTCTGTTAATGCCTACTTTCCAATTTATTTGATCTTCATCTTGTACTCTATTGAGTACCTTCTCATTTCAATCTAGGTATAATTTTCATATATTTTCCTTGTGCTTACCATAGAGTTAAAATTTAACATCTGTTTTAGTTTCCTGGGCTGCTCAAGCAAATACCATGCAATGGTTCAGATTCAACAAGGGGAATTTATTTGAGTACAGTTTTGAGACTAAGATAAAGTCCAGATCTAGGCATGATCAAGGCAACATTTTCTTCCTGGGGCTGGCTGCCAGTGTTCTTGGTCCTTAGCTTGTCACATGGCAAGTCATGTGGCGGCCACTTCTAGCCTCTCCTTTCTCTTCTGGGTTCTGTTGGTTTTAGCTTCTGGCTGTTCCCCCTGTGACTTTCTCTTTCTATGTCTGATTTTCATTCCAATTGTAAATGACTCCAGTAATGGGATTAAGACTTATCCTGATTGAGGTGGCCACACCTTAACTGAAGTAACCTCATCAAAAGGTTCTACTTAGAATGGGTTCACACCCACAGGAAAGGTTATCAAGTTTAAGAGTCAATATTACCCAAGGACTTGCACCCTCTTTTAGGGAAAGTTAGTGTGTTTCCAGTTCTACATAGGAGAGTTGTATATTGTGAGGCAAAAATATAACTGGTTTTGTTTTTATTTAGAGATTAAGTATGTTCAAGGAGATGTGTATGTGTGACAAGTTGAAAAGAGGTGGGCTGTGATGGTTAAGTTCATATGTCAATTTGGCCAGGTTATGGTGTCCAGTTGTTTGATCAAATAAACACTGTCCTGATTGTTACTGTGAGGATATTGGTGGATATAAATCATCAGTAGATTGATTACATCTGTAGGTGTTTACATCTTCAGTCAATGGAGGAGATTGTCTTCAACAATGAAACTTGTCTCATCCAATTAGTTAAAGGCCTTAAAAGGAGTAGTGACAATTTCAGAAGTAAGATGGGAGAGTTTCCATCTCTACTTCAGCCAGCCAGATTCTCCTAGGGAATTTGTTGAAAACCTTCTTCAGAGTCCCAGTTTGTGGCCTACCTTATGGAATTGAGATTTTCCCATCACACACTCATGTGAGCCAATTCCTATAAAAATCCCATAACATTTACATAATATATAACCCTATCAGTTCTGTTTCCCTAAAGAACCCTAATACAGCATACTAAATATATAGCAATCATATTTGTTTTAATACCAACTTAACTTCAGTAGCATACACATATAATCTTCCTATACCATTTTGGCCTCCCACCTTTTTTGTACTTGTTACAGATTATGTCTTTATACATTGTAGGTCCAAAACTATAGATTTGTCATTACTTTTTATAATTTGCATTTTAGTACCTGTAGAGATTAAGAAGTGGAGTTACATTCCAAAAAAGTACAATACAATAGTACTGGCATTTATCATTACCCAAATGGTTACCATTACCAGAGGTCTTTATTTCTTTAGGCCACATTGAACCACTGTCTAATGTTTTCTCTTTTCAGTCTGAAGAACTCCCTTTAGTATTTTTTGTAGGACAGGTCTAGTGGCGATGAATTCCCTCAGCTTTTGTTTATCTGGAAATGTCTTAATCTATCCCTCATTACTGAAGGAAAGTCTCACTGGATATAAAACTGGTCATTGGCAATTGTTTTCTTTTAGCACTTTAAGTATTCCAACCCACTGACTTCTTGCCTCCATGGTTTCCAATGAGAAAATGGTACTTAATTTAATTGGGTCTCTCTTTTACTTGATGTATTGCTTTTCTTTTGCACCATTCAGAACCCTCTCCTTTTCCTTTGCATTTGACAGTTTGACCAGCTTGTAATGGGGGCATATTATGTTCAAGTTTGTCCTGTTTGGTATTCTCGGGGCTTCTTGGATGTGCATATTCATGTCTTGTTAAGTGTGGGAAATTTTCTGTCATTATTTCTTAGAATAGTCCTCTGCCCCTTTCTCTCTCCTCCTTCAGGGAATCCCATAATGTGTATATTAGTACATTTGATGGTATACTAGAGATCTCTTAGGCTATTTTCACATCTTATAATTATGTAATCTTTCTGCTCCTCTACCTTACTCGTTTCAATTGTCTTTTCCTTGAGTTTGCTGATTCTTTCCTTTGCCAGCTCCAATGTACTATTGAAACAATCTTGGGAATTTTTTATTTCAGTTATTGTGGACTTCAACTCCAATAGTTTTGTCTGTTTTTAAATTTATCTCAATTGAGATCTCATATTGTTGATTCATTGTTTCCCTGATCTCTTTTAGTTCTTTCTCTGTATTCTCCTTCAGCATATTAAAGATATTTTTTTTTTAAGATTTTATTTATTTATTCGTTTATTCCCCCCTTGCTGCTTGTGCTCGCTGTGTCCATTTGCTGTGCGTTTTTCTGTGTCTGCTTGTCTCCCATTGCTGGGTCATCCTGCTGCGTCAGCTCACCACGCCACATGGGCTGGCTTGCCTTCACCAGGAGGCCCCGGGAATCGAACCCGGGGCCTCCCATATGGTAAAGGGAGCCCTACTAATTGAGCCACGTCCGCTTCCCTAAAGATAATTTTTTAAAAGTCTTTCGTATATCCACAGTCTAGTCTTCTTTGTTGATGTTTTCTGGATTTTCATCCTCTTCCTTTGGACAAGCCATCTTTTCCTGTTTCTTTGTTTTTCTTATAATCTTTTGTTGCACATTGTACATTTTAATATTTTAAAATGTTAACTCTGGACTATATTCTCTGAGACATCAGTTTTTTGAGTTTGTAACCACTTAGTGGTATGATAAAGATTTTTTTGATTGTCAGGAGCTAACAAAGCCAAAAAAGCCTAAGCGTTAAAAAAAAAAAAAAAAAAAAAGAAACACTTTTCACCATTTTTGCCAGTTGGTCTTTCATTGATTGGTGCTCTCAGTCCAAGTTCAGCCCTCCTATCAAGGTCAGCCCAAGTCAAATGCAAAGTGCAGAGTTCTCCCTGTCTTTTCTGGGCCTGTGTCTTTTCCTGGGCTTGTGCTTGCTAATGGTCTTAGGAATTCCCTGTTTACAGGAGTTTGAATGCCCTCTCTACTCCCAGGAAACAGATCTTCCTCTTCCAGGTTTTCCATTGAAGGATTTAAAGCAGGTAAGTTTTTGGTCCAGGCCTCATGCTTCAATTGTTTCTTACACTGCAGTCATTGTCTCAAGCTGCTTTGCCTGGAGGGAAAATTCTAGTAGGGGAGCATTCTGGAGAGGAGTTTCCCAAGTCAGTCTTTCCCAGCAGGAACGAGGCAGGAACCCCAAAAGAGAGTGCTAACCAGCTCCAAATTGCCCTGTGGAGGGGATGGGGTGGACACCAGAAGTGTGCCAGGAGTTTCTTCCATGGCTCCCCAAAGTTGTACTGTCTTGATTTGGCACCTTCCTAGCCAAAGCAACCCTTCAACTGCCCTCCACAGCTCTAAGGAAGCATACCATGTTTGTCTCCTCTACCACTTTTTATCTGGGGGAGGCTGGAACAATGGCCACCCTCAGTGCCAGGCCCTGAGCTAGCCAAAGGATGGGCACTGGTAACCCCCACACAGAGAGAGCAATTTGCTGGTATTTACCAAAATTAGCCAGCCTCTTCATCCTACTCTTTCCCTGGATGTTGTGCAGTGTTCTACTGGACTCCAGCATTTTAAAATAGTTGATTCAGATAGTTCCTGCCTTTTTAATAATTGTTCTGGTCAAGGGACTGATTCCTGGAGCTTCCTACTCAGCCATCTTTCTGAAATTGAGAGATGTATCAGTTTAAAAAATATTTTACTACATTCCAGACCTCAGTTACCCCAAAGCAAAAATATTGAGTTTAACAAAGAAGATCTATACTACAGCACCCATACAAATTCAAGAAGCAAGACAGCCATTGGTCAATCTTCAGATTTATTTGAGACACAATGTTCCTATGAGCTAGTCTTGCTGAAATAGCATTTAACAACCATCCTAACAGCACTAATATAAGACCTAGTATCTCCCATATTTAGAAGCATGCACACACACACACACACACACACACCACTCTAAAGCCCACAATCACTGCTCCTCTCACATTAACAGACAGATGTGGGAAGAAGCTGTTGATGCAGTAGGTGCTGTCCTCACCTCCTATCTCTCACTGTGTTTCAGCCCACTACAGTCTAACTTTTGATACTACTTCCCTTGTGAAAATGTTCCTTCTAATGACCTCAACATTGCTAAACTCTAATGGAAAACTTTCACTTCCCACCTCTCGTAAGCTTTCCTTAACATTCAATACAACTGGTCACTCCTTAATTCTTAGTTTCTGTGATAATACAATCCTGATTTCCTGTTCACTTCTCTGGCTTCCTCTTCTCCATTCAAATTTTAAATATCTGATCTCCTCAGGGTTTGGTATGGGCTATCTTCAGTTTTCATTCTACATTATCTCCCTTGGTGGTCCCATCCAGTTATATGAATTTAAACACCTCCTATATACTAATGTCTCCTTAATTTTCAGTTGGCTTTATATGTCATTTCTGAACCCCAGGTACAACATCTCAAATTGGATATTTCATGACATATAAAAGTGATCTGTTAACTAGCTCTTAAAACTGACCTTATGATCACCCCACTCTTCTTTTTATCAATATTTCAGATATATCTGGAAGATACATGGGAGTCATCCTTGATGCTAATTATTACTCACCCACATAGCCAAACAATTATTGTGTTCTGCTAGTTATACCTCTAAATGCTTCTTGAGTCCATTTTTTTCTATATCCATGTCCATCTTTTTGCCTGATCCACTATTATCTCTCACCCAATCAGACCTCCTGAATTATCTCCCCATATCTACTCTTATCATCATCAAAGCCATTTCCCACACTTTAATGAAAATAATCATTTAAAAATACAAAGTAGGTGTTGTTACCAATTGAAAGACTTTCAATATCTGTCCATTAAGATTAAAAATAAGATTATTATCCTGAATTATAAAGCCCTCCATGACTGAAGCAGGACTTGCTTGGCTAGTCCTAACTTGTGTCCTCTTCCCCTCAGTCTGCCAACTCCAGGCAAACCAGATTGCTTCAGTTCTTCAACTAGTCCATGCTCTTTGTCTTTGCAGAATCTTTGCCTTTGCTGTATCTACATTCTCCTTGGTACTAGTTACTAGGAAACTTCTCATTCTTCAGACCACAGTTAAACATCACTTTCTCCAATTCTCCCCAACCACCCCCGCCCCCCAGACCCAGTTATTGGAACTTATTCACTCCCATAACAGCTCAGGTTTTCCTTCACAATACTCAGTACAACCATAGTTAAGTAATTATTGTGTAATTTTTGCTTTATTTCTGTGTGTGGCAGGACACCATTTTAAGATATTAATGGATGTTTTTTCCCAGATATTTACTGGTATGTTTTGGTTCTCCCTTATTGGGCTATCAGACCATGAGTATCTATTATATAAAGGGAGGATTATTACATTAGAAAATTCAAAAATGAGTGTCAAATTCTTGTATTTAGACTTTTAAAATCCAAGGTTTTTGAAGTCTGGTTACTAGTCTTCTGGTCCACCCCCAACCAAGTCCACTACCCTAAAAGGCTAGATTCCAAGGATGGCAGGAAAAGGGAGCTAAAGGGATGCACATGAGTTTGGTAGGACCTTGAGAAAAAACCCTGTTCTGACATGTGAGGAAGGAGAACAGAAGGATTTCCAGATGGTTTGGGGTAATCTGGGAGAAGAGGGTACATTATCTTTATTCCCATTTTGAGCTTGGAGAGGAAGAAGCTTCAGTGTTTCCTCACACTGACTATGTTGCATGAGAGAACATCCCATGGCTATGGGAGCATCTATGCAGAGGGGTCAAGAACTTGGGCTCAAGAGGGATGTGAAAATAGAAGAGAAAGATCTAGAACCAAGAGGTCATTTCATATGAGAGAAAGCATCTCAGGGGATGGTCACATGGACAAATGATGACCTGATACCAGATGAGACAATTCCTCCTCCCCCGAAGACTTAACACATTATAAGCACCCAGCAGTTAGGGAAATTTTGCAGAAATAACTGAGGCTTATTTTCTAATAGCTGATAGAATGGAAGTTTTAAGACAACAATACATTATTTAGAAATTGGGTGTCCCAGTCTCTAGCAGATTAGAAATAATAGTTGCTTAAATAGCATAACATTTGTTTCTCTCCTACAGTAGAATTCCTGAGTTTAGCCATCCAAAACTGGCATAGCAGCATCCCTGTCATCAAGGACTCAGACACTAGTGACGAGTGAGTCCCATCTCTAAGTAGTGCTCATGAGCTAAGTTGGCTGCTGATTTCCAAGCCTAAATCAAAAGAAATGGGAAACATACAAAAACAGCACATGACAGCTGTCTGTCTACCTCTTATGGAGTCTTCCTAAAAGTCCTAACAAATATCTTTCTCTTACATGCAACCCCTAGGTGCAAAAGAGGCTGAAAATGTGACCTTTTTCTGGGTTCCAAAAATAATAGCAGGTTCTGTTATTAAAGAGGAAGGAAAGAATGAATATTTAATAGCAACTTACATGCAATAATTTAATTTTTAAGAGAAAACCTAGAATGTAAAATTGTGCATGTTGGTTTGTGAGCTAAAATTCATATAACCCAGTCTTCCAGGATAGATTGTAGACTTAGAAAAAGCAAGTTCCATTTCTCTTTTGTTCACAATTTTACCAAAGTATTTAGCCCAATGTCTGCTACTCAGTAGGCTGACAATATTTGTTTTTTGTTTTGTTTTGTTTTTAGAAGTTTATTTTATTTTATTCTTTTATCAGGAGGTCCCGGGGATCAAACCCGGGTCCACTCCATATGGGAGACAGACATCCAACCATTTGAGCCACATCCATCCCCCTAAATATTTGTTGAATGAATGAAATAATTAATGAAAAAAGGAATGAATAAAGGAGTATATGGCTTTCCACCACTCAGCATCACTGAAAATTTCCTAGCTGATTTCATGTGACGTGTTAAGTCAATGCTATTTATGGAATACTTCTGGCACTCTACCCTTGGCCACATGGTGGCATTGCACCTGCATGACTCCTTGACTGGATAAAGCAATGTGAATGTGGCCAATGACTAGTGAGCAGTAGTGGCATGAGTATCCTTTGCGCCCAATCCTTGTTTCCACTGCCAGAGCAACGGACAACATAAGGGGTAGTGGTTTTTCCATCAGCCTGGGTTTTTGAGAAAGGTGATTTGAAGCAGCTAACCTGCAGTGAGCTTGTGGTAGAAGGAGGAACATAGTCCCAGAATTCACAGACTTACTTCCCCCATCATATGAATGAAAATTCTTCTAATGTAGTCAACTGAGGAAACATTTTACTTGCTATGAAATACATTAAATTCAAGTTGTGAATTCACAACCACTTTGACCACTATAACAGTCAAGTCAACTTTTAAAAGTCAAGTTAAAAAAATCAATTTGGGCGGGTTGGGGGAAAAATACACCAAATGTAAGATATGGACTATAGTTAGTAGTAAGATTTTGACGATATTCTTTCATAATAATAAATTGTAATAAATATATATATATATATAATAAAAATATAATAAACTGTAATAAATTGTCTCAGAACAATGCAAGATATTGATGGTGGGTTGATGTATGGGACCCCTGTATGATATTATGCATGTTTGCTTTGTAAGTTCACAACTTTTACTATACACTTATTGTTTATGTATAATCATGTATGAATGATATATTTCAATAAAATTTTTAAAAAATCAGTTTAATTTAAGTAGCACAATGAATAACTCCAGTGTGAATAAAAATAGACCACTGAGGGTAAAAGCCTTTGCCTTGATGTTTTAAAAAAGACAGAGATAGAAATTTTTAAAAATAATATTAAATAGTTACATTGGGAAACAAAGTAAATAATATCCTTATAACAAGTAGTATAATTAAACAGATATTTTTATACTTTTTGCTATACATATAAATTAATCATTTGTAATATACATTCACACGTAATTGTATAATATAAATACCATTAAAGGATGTAATATAGAAATATTTATTGCTCTGCTCTGAAAAGACAAAAAATCTCATATGGAACCTTTAAAATATACTAATCTACCTAACTGGTTTTATTTCCAACTTGCTGGATCTATAATAAAATGTAGATTTTTAAAAAATGATTAAAATCTATATCTTTTTTATTTTGAAATTTTGTGGAGAGTAAAAATTAAACATAATTTGTTAATGCCAAGCAGCTTTATCTTTCACAAATAGTGTTATAAAAGCCTCTATTCTACGATCTCAGGAAATTATTGTAAGACATTGCTTAGCTTCTTCCAAACGGAGCAGCATTTAGTTGTTCTTTGCCTCCCATACAATTGCACAGTTATTGTTATATGACCTGAATCCCTACACAGCAATACACTTTAACAGGGTTCTTGAGGATTGTTCGAGAATGTTTACTCTTTTCTGGAAGAGCTGATTATTTTCCATGAAATGAAAAAGATGTTACATTTAACTACACTGCATTAGATAGCTAATAGCTAAATTAACCACCCAGGCAAGAAGAGTAAATGTGAAATATTTGGCCGTCTCTTCCCTTAACCTAATCTTATAACCCATATATATACATATAGCGCCATTTGAATTGAGATTGAGCCTAAACTTCAAGGCCCTGAAATTTGGGATTTTCATACATTTTTTTTTTCTCCACCTTATTTCTAAATGTAATAAATAAGAAATTTTTCAACATCACCTCCTTAATATAATAAAAGAAGAAAAACCTGAAAGAGTTTAATGGCGTATTGTAAGCAGTGAGGATGACCCTGTGAAAATTAAAATATTGTTGGAGTCATGGATTTCAAAGATCAACAAGTACTCTCCATCAAATTTCCCAGCTTGTTTTTTGTCCTGATGAATTTTTGCATCATGTTGAAGATTATAGATCAAAATCTGTCCATAATGATGCCAGAGAATATAAAAACCAAACATTTCCAGATGAGTCCATTGACAATTCCAACACTCAGATATGCAAACCATTTTTTTAAGAGTGGCCTTTCTCAATGGGGGAATACAATGACACAATGTGAATAAGCGAACCAAATCATTACCATTCTAGTTCATATAGTTTATCTAGACACACTACCAGCAACGCTGTTTGGTCCAGAAATCATATCCTCAACTGGACCAAGAGAAATGCTACTGTAGGTAAAGCAGATGCTTTGTAAGACATGCAGCACCAACTGGGCCCTCCTTCCTCCAGGAAGCTACAGCTGAGAGAGAGTATTGCATCCTTCCAGGGTAATGGTTCTCTTCAGACCATCATGGAGTTGAAAGAGTTTGGGTTCCTCATGGTTCCATCCATCCATGCAATCACCATGCAGACACATGCTATGAGGAGATACTGGGAGTGGCCCCAGCCTTATTTTGTCCCCATAAGCATGAGGGTTCACACAACCTCCTGGTTCTTTTTCATCCTAAAGGCTGCCCATACTCACAGTATAGTTGGCAGGATGCTGATCACTACTTTGACTTCACCTCTGTTTTTGATGACAAAATATTCAGGTTCTACAGCTATTAGGAGTCCACCCTGTGCCTCTTCTTGACTCAGGTAATTTAAATCTATTTCTTTCCTAACCTTCTTAAAGGAGGTTTAATGGAATTTGGAATTTTTCCTGTTGCAAACACTTCTTAGGTTTATGTCAAAAGAGATTTGAAATATCACATGAAATGATGTACTTGCATCCTTCACTACCAACTCCAAATAACTGAATTACATAAATAAAACATTACATAAAAAGTGCTTTGCTACAATTTATGGAAGGTAAATTTAACAAGAGCTGGCTCATTGTAGGAAAATTCAACATATCTTTTTCTGATCCTTTGTTCTATACTGGGAGAGAAATTTATGTCAGTTAAAAAAAAATCTATTACTGCTTCTCATAACTGAATCCATTATTTTTCTCCATGATCCATCAAGCAAAAACAAGAATAATAGATTGCTTTGACAGAACCTTGAACATAAATGTCCCCAAGAATCAGACACAGTAAGTTAAACAGGTTTCAGGTGGTATTAAAACAGGAAAGGATAACCTTCCTTTTACTTTTCAAAGCCAGATCTTACTAAAAGTTTTATTACTATTATTATTATTATTATTAGCTGCAAAAAGACTAATAATATAATAGTTGAATTTGCACAATGAAATGGTAATATTTCAATTCATTTCTTTATGTGCCCAAGCAAGACTGAACTCAAATAAATGAATTTAAAGAAAATGAGCTATTTTCTTTTAATTTTTAATAACCAGATATTTATAGTTTGCACCTTGATTGCATGAGACTGCATGACTTTAAATAAAGATTTGAAGTTGTCCTATATATAGTCTGTTGATAAAAAAGATTAGTGTCAACCTATGTTCCATAGTATCTGTTCATAATGGAATCAAGTGGCTCTATAATTTTTAGCTCCACATGACTTATTTTTGTCTAAGGGCTTCATAAAAGTTTGAGTGTGTATGAGTATATGCACACAAGAGAAAGAGAGAAATTGATGAATGATAGGTAGATAGATGACAGATGGACATAGTTAGATGATACAGATGATTGGATAGATGATACATGATTAGATAGATAGATAGATAGATAGATAGATAGATAGATAGATAGATAG